>JARYHS010013631.1:59523594-59688633 GCA_031002005.1 Vandiemenella viatica | reverse complement strand
GGTTCCCAGTATGAGGTAGGATTATCAGGTCAGAGTAGAAGACTACAAGAGGTGAAATGTGCAGCCCATAAAGAACTCCGTCACTAGGTCATAGATAATATATAAAATTACACTTTAGAATTACGGGACTTGTGACCCTCTCCGTTTAGCTTCATAGAATTTTAGACACAGCAACAAAATAAATGCATAGAGGTGCTTTTCTCCCTTGAGTCTAGTATTTTGTTAAGTCTAGAAACATAAATAAGTATATATGCTTTCACATGCTCAAGTATCAGTAATTTCGTGAATTCTACGCTTTCTTAACAGCAATTAATTTATAGCAAATTATTCCTGAAATTTTGTATCCAGAACATTTTTTTTAACAAATCATGTTATGAATTATTTCGGGTTACATAGATCATTGATATCGAGGTCATTTCAGCCGGTATAGTGTGGGCAAGGAAGGAGAAGGAAATCAATCCTGGCCTTTTGAAGAATCTATCGTGGAATTTGCGTAGTGTGATTTTGGTAAAACTTGGAAAACCAAAAGCAGGATTACCGGACGGGGATTAGAATCAGCGTCGACAGAAATGCCTGGGCCGAGCTTTAGCACTCACCCATTATGTTTGGTTTTATGATTTACTACTGTGCGCTCAACCATTCACTGTAAGGACAGCAGATTTTGTTACTTTGCAATGTTTTGGAATAAATGAAAACTACTTTATATCATTTCCATCTTACGAAGTCATAGGCCTTGTCTTAATTGACCATTCATGGCGGGTGAGTGGTAACGATCTGGCTTCGCGTTCTGGAAGCCGGGTGTTAGAATCCAGAGATGGGCTTATCAAGGTTTCCCCAAAACACTTCAGGCGAATGCCGGGATGGTTCCTTCAAAGGGCCATGACCGAATGTTTTCCGATTCCTTTTCCCCAGTATCCACCTCTAATGACCTTGACGTCGGCGAGGCGTAAAACCCGAAAAAAACTGTCTTAACAATAAAACTTATTTTCCATTAGTGGCTTACTGGCACTTTCTGTGATCATCTGCATCAGTACCCCGTATTCCACAAAACTTAGTATAGCGTGCTTTGTACGAAATCATTATCAACTTCTGTAACAACAGGAAAGGAAGAATACCAACAGTTATCGATACGGATTCTTATTTCTACTATCCTATCTATGATTTAACTGATACCGAAATACGAAGTTAGTAGAAGTATTTGTTGTACTGAATTTAGAGCTTTTTGGTTAATAAATTATAATGGAAGTTGTATTACTACCGATTAATATTTAATTATTGTAATCAATTTTTGACAAGGTGAAAATGAAAGGAAACTGAGTAGACAATTTCCAGTGAAGGCATTAATTACCCTAGCAAACATAATCTTTCGGTTTTTGCGAAAAATTATAGCAATCAAACTTTATTATGGCGTATTAAATGAAAATGAACAACATTTAAACTGAAAGATCACGTTGGTATGAATACCAGTGACTTAGGATATAATTATGCAAAGAAATCTGAGTCAAAACGGAAACAAGACAATCACATAACTACGAATTTAAGTTACAATCAGCAATGAAAACAATTAAGTGGGCATATACTTCTTATTCAAATTACGTTAGTCACAGGGTCATTTACGGTCGTACACTGGTACGTTGTTTTTATAATTTTATTTAATAATTATAGATAATAATTTCTAATAATAGATAAACTTTTTATTGTAATTAAACTATATTCCTAGGATTATTAATTGAAATAAACCGATTAGATACTAACAAATAGAAATTTAGAAACTAATTTCGAGTTTGTTGGTTACCCCTTACTCAAAAGCTTTATTTAAGCTTGTAATGACACAGAGTATGCCTATTGACATTAATTAATATGTACACCTGCAATATTCGAAAGTGCAGTCCAGATCGTTAAGCTGAATATGATTGCCTCTTTTCGTGATGGTCTAGGCCACATTATCTTACTTTAATGGGTCTGAATGGGTGGCTAGCGGAATTTACCTGGCACAAGGAATTTGCTAACAGGTTGAACAATGGAGTAGGAGAACTGGCATCTGGTAGTTGCCAAGGTGGACGGAACTGCAGCGCGCGGGGAAAAGAAAGACATTCCTATGGTTTGCTGGGTTGGAGGTCACTTCTCCAGGGATCTTGACGCCTGTCTGAGTGGAGGACCAAACCACTAGTCACCTTGGCCAACTACAACACCTTTAACTGCAACACAGGTTATTAGAATTACAAAACTGTTGGTACACTTTGACCGTGAGAATTCCGTACGGTGTGAAGCCACCAGGTGCTGAAATCAAGACATCTAGACATCGTGGCATGGTATCAAAGAGACCCTAGATATGCTGCTAGTCGAACATACGGCCATGCGATTTGTAAGTGCGTCCACAAAGCGTAGACAGTGGTGCAGGAGGCCAGAACGAGCACGTTGCCGACCCATCATATCCCATCTTCGATGGGCGACATATCAGGCGAACGTGCAGGCCAGGGAAACAATGGAACCCGTCCTCTTCAAAGAATACCTGTACATTCCTCGCCACATTTGGCTGTGCATTGTTCTTCTGAAATATGGCTGAGTGGAGCTGCTTGCGGGAGGGGTATTTCCTCGGTATCTAAAACGTCCCTGATGTAGCGGTTGATGTTCACATGGTCCTAAACATGTAGGAGGCAAGATCGGATGTTATAGGCAACGGCGCTCTATCACACTTGGCGCTTTTCTTCTATGCCCCTCAACAGTTTGCTTCTCGGAGACCAGTCATACTGCCACGTTCGAACTCACATGCTTATCCCACGCCATTTGACGTAGATGAGGCATACCAACACTTTCTTGAACGATTCCACATAGTAGGCATAATTACGGATTCTTTTCATTCCAATAATTTTAATCAATATGATGCTCTTAGTATTTATTACTTTTATCATTTTTAGTTATAAAATCACCTTTATTTGATAAATTAATTATAGGCGATATTTGGAAACCAAGCAGAGGCATTACTAAGTGTAACTAAATAATTACATCTGTTCCACCCTTTACGAATATTTGCAATAAAGTGACCATATTAACGTTGTGTTAGATCATCAGCTCTTATTATCTATCGCTCTATATCAAAGGTGGTAGGATCCTATACAGCTAGATACTTTGTAAATTGGGAAACCGTACTTCTCAAACTTAATATCAGTACTGAATAGCTTGACGGTTATATTTCAGTGTATTATGTAATATCTCTTCCAATTGGTTTAAATATAAGTTAAGTTACACTCTTCTTTGTTATTGTGCTACTGTGTATAGGTAAATAGTCCTAATTACAAACCTCAGAGGCCATGATTGTGAGACTGGTGGAGGTTGTGCTCCGAATTTCCTTTCACGACCTCAGAACAGAGTTGCCGTGGTCGGTGCTACACATCGGTTCTGAGGAGTTCGATGGCTAACAGTGTTGAAGTTTGGAGTTCATCCGGAGATTTTCCACTGAGTGGTCAGTCTCTACGAACTCAGCCGAATATGTAGTCACAAAAGTATGTATAAACATGCGGCTGTTAACGTGTCAGCATATCCAGACAAAATAGGTTCACAGAAAGAAAGGGACATTTATATTCTTAAAAATAAAACAGCTGGAAAAGAAGCGAATATCTCCCCCCCCCCCCTCCATTTTCCATTATGCAAAATCAAGCAAAATAAGAATGAACTGTTTGTCTTCAGAAAATAAATGAACTGAATTTCTTTGATCTGTAAAACTGTTTTCAGTGATTTTAATTGCAATTTCTAATGGGAATCATTGCTGAACCAATTAGCATCTGTTGCTAGGAATTATAATGAACCTGTCAGCGTTCCACTTATCTGTGTTGCTAATAGGAAGATACCAAGTATGTGTTTGTATAAATCTAAATATTAAAATTCTGTCACCTTTCAGTTGTCAAAATGTAGCAATTATTGCAAAAATTACAATGCCACAGAATCATATTATTACCTGAAAATGGTCACGCAAAGCTTTTATTTTAATCATGGGCTGTAATTAAGAATACGTCCAATGTTTACATTGGGTACTAAGAATTAGGTATATCCAGTTCCCTGCAACATTTGGGGAGGGGAGAAGCTTAATTGTTGCCATCTGCACGCGATTCTTGTAACTTATGGTTTCTATGATGTGTATATTTTTGTTTGTGAAATGTGTAGTTCATGAGGTGGAGATTGGTGACTGTCCCAGCATTCTCTAGGTGACTGCGGAAAACCGCATATAACCTCAATGAGGGCCGCCCTAGGGCTGTGCTAGCGGTGCGACACCACCGGGCGTCATCATAAGGGGGGGGGGGGGGGCGCCGAAAATGCAGCGGTAGATAGTCTGCGCAAAACACGAAAAATAATTTCTATAATAACCCATCTTGCTATTCACTTGCTTTTAACTCACTAATCATTCATAAGAGTTTATAACTTAAGAGCTTCAGCTTAATGCATAGTCATACGTCGTCATAGAATCGAGTCAAATCGAGTTGCGACTTAAGTCAACTCGAGTTACTCGAGTCATGAAAATCACAACGCGTCCCATAATTAGCACTCTTCGGTGCCAATTTGTGCCATCCGTATCTTTTTCCTGCCTTTTCTGCTGTAGTCTTCAAGTTCGTCCGCATGCGGGTACATGTGAATGAGGGGAGACTCAACTTACTAATCTCTTTCTACCATGTTAGACCTTAGGTGATTGCAATTAACGTTTGTATCGTAAATATTTACAAAGAATAATTTTTAAAGAAAAGCTATATGGCGCACAAAAAAAGGTGAAATTGAGGAGCTTCAAAATTGCTTGCATCTGAATCGTCGTCACCAGAACTAGTTCAACGCACTACGGAAGAAACATTATTTAATAAAAGTTCTTTAGACGAGGCTCATGAAGATAAAGAACAGCATGTACGAGAAGAAATACTGTAGGTATGGCTGGAACGTCACGTGCAATTCAAAATATTACAGAATGGGATATACCAGACATACCAATACCGTCACCTTTTCAAAATACAAATTATGATGATAACTTAAAATGATAGCTCATTGACTCTACAGCCAGAGATGGAATAATTATTCGAGCAACGAAGAAAAAAAGTATAAAAAAATCATTGACGTCATTTTTCAAATACGCGTTTTCAAAGAGTAACGCCAAATGGAGATACTTATTAAAAAAGAGCTGTCATTTTGCTCTAAATCTGCAGATAGAGTATATTGTTTTTACTGTTGTTTATTCAACATAAGGTCTCACTCTTATTTGGGAAAAGGAGGATTTGATAGCTGGAGCTACTTATCAGAGCGTCTCAAAATTCACGAAACTTCCTCAAATCATTAGCACCCCATGCTTAGTTGATAGAAGCTCTGATTCGTTTAAAGGACGTCAGTGTAATAGACAAGCAATTGTAAATATAGATTGAAGACTAAAAATCACGGTGGGTTGCTATCTGTGAATGAATGATGTCCAAAGTATTCTTCTTAACATGCTATAAATTCTTGTTCAGAGGATGCTGTGGATCTGAAACATTAAATACTTTTAATAATGTCAACTTCCTGGGTATATTGCAACTGCTAGGAAAATATGACCCTGTAATGGTGGAGCATCTCCGCCGCATTGCTGATAATGAGACTAATGTCTATTATTGTGGAAAATGTATTAAAAAAGAATGAAGTTCGTAATAAAATTGTGACTATAGTTAAGTGATATAAATACTTTCTCATCATACTGAATTGAACGCCTGATGCCTGTCACGTCGAACAGTTATCTTTAAAATTGCTTTTGTTGATATTAATAAAGACGAAGTGCATGTACGTGTGTATTTCGTTGCTTACAAGCCGGGAAGCTAGGCTTTTATTTTATTTATTTTTTTACTTGTGGCTTTACGCCGCGTCGACTTCGAGATCATTAGAGGCGGGATGGGACTGGGTACAAGGAACTAACGGGAAGGAATTCGGCCGTGGCCTTTTGTAGGAAGCATCCCGGCATTCGCCTGGAGTGATTTCGGAAACCATGGAAAACCAAAATCTGGATGCCCGGTTGGGGATTCGAACCACCGTCCTCCTGAATGCGAGGCCAGAGCGTTAACCACTGACCAACCACATTCGGTATGCTGGGCCCACTGCCCTATTTATCGATGATGCTTCCCAAAAGTTCAATTTGGATATGAACGATCGTCGAGGCCTAATATATGAGAATGGATCCAATATGATAGGTGGAAGGAGGCGCCCAAAGCAGAATTCTGAACCAATATCTTCGAGCATTTTTTAATCCATGTAATCATTAAATCTGTTAATAGCAGGTGCCACCAAAACATCAATTAAATAGGTTTACTTGTCCGGATTCCTTTAAAGAAAATTCTATTTTCCCAATCAACAAAATAATGGGAAGTGACATCGAAGCAGCTAGGACTATCGCCAAAAAAAATTGCGAAACTGTTTTGGAGAATAGAATTTCTAGCCTCACTACAGTTCGTTATCATTACTCTTCATTTCGTGACGTTCTTCTGGAAACGAATTATTCAGTTGCAGTAACAGAAGCCTTGTCCCAGAGCCAGATCATGGAGCCATTTAAGTTCATAGTTATAATAGTGACTTGGTATTATACATTGTTTCAAATAAATATTGTAAGCAAGGTTATGTATACTGAAAGTGGATTTATGAAACGCTTCACATTTGCTGGAAAAGAGTTCCGAATTTGAGGAGGAGTACCAGGGTTATTCGTCTGCTCTGATAACAGTTAGAGAAATTGTTTCTCAGACTGGGACATATCCTATTATTAAACGAGTCACATACCGAAGAAAGTAGAAATTTTTTGAGCACGAGGCCGTAGATTACACATTATCAATACAATTTCTGAAAAGTCCAAATTGGAATAATAGTGTGCAGATTTAGAACTAAGTTTAACTGATTGAGAAACATGTGACGTATCTGGTTGTTAAGTGATTGAGGAACTTTCTAATTCAAACTATTGTTGATTGGCTTGAAACAGCAGAGCCAATAAAAGTTCAACTTATGAGACAAAATGGTTGGCAGGACATATTTCCGAATGTGTGGCCAGCACTTCGAATTTTACTAATCATACCTGCAACTGTCGCTAAAGGAGAATGAAGTATCGGTAAATTAAAACTTATCAAATCTTATTTACGGTAAACTTTGACTGAAGATAGACTGTCAGATCTTGCAATTTTATCTATAGAAAATAATATTGCCCAAGGGCAAAAGCGTGGAAGGTGGCTATCTAATTCTTTTAGTTATGAATTTATTTTTCATTTTTTATTATTTATTAAAAACTATGTGAATTTGACACATACGTGATGCGAGTGTTGTGTACGCCATAGTAGCTCAAATAAACCTTTTCAAACATAAGTTTTTTTTTTTTTTTTTTTTTTAGTTCTCATTCATACCACTCTTGTTCTGTACAAATCTATGTGAGGTTTGAGTTATTATTAATATATAAAGAATGTATTTTACCTGCAGCTTTCCTGGAGTGGAATTTATAACGCATTCATATACGTATTCGTACATTTTGTATCGGGATAAAAGTAGACAGCCAACACATTATTACAAATTTTATCCTAAGCCTTTTTGACGTGAAACAGTAACAAATATCCAAGCAAAACAACTTCTTTATACTAGTGTAGGATTTTTTTTTTTTTAAAAAAAAGGGTTTCAAAATTACGATGTTGGGGTGAACTTAGATACTTTGGTGAGGGGGGCCTGAGCCACCCCCTGGATCCACCACTGCATTTGGGGCGCCACAATGAGATAACACACCACCTGAATAATTTACTAGGGCCACCACTATGAGGACGGCCTGTACGCAGGGTGCAGGAGTCGAAACTGCTATCCCGATCCAGTGTGGTGACGCCTCAACTGGTATACAAATTCTCATTATTAAATAACAATAGCAATTAGTGTGAGAACAACGTGTTTTATATTTTAGCAATTTTGGCAAGTGTAAAATATACTCTCCGTAAATTTTTCTCTACTATATTGACCTTGTAGTAACGTAGTATGATATATTAATTTTTTATGTCAGTAAAGGAAATGTGATACGTTTATCTGAAGGAATAGTTACTAGAGTAGTTTGTATGAAACGGCATTACTCTGCTCCTAATGGCACCTATGATCTTCAAACGAGAAACATAATTTGCAATATTCCCTCTTCCCCAAAATGAAATTTTCGTTCTTCAATCAGCACTTCGTTAAAAACTGTTAAGCTGATGGTGGTAAGTATAAGGGTATTTCCTTATGTTTCAGCAAACTAAGTAACAAAACGTTTGTAAGATAACAGCCATAGAGCTAGTAAATTGTGAAATGAATTTTGTAAACAATACTAAAATAACATGATGAGATGGTTTCAGCAAAAATTTAAATAAGTGAATCAATAAATTACGTTGGTTAGCCTGTGAGGCACATTGGAATAAAAATATTATCGCTTAGTTTAGCAAATAAATGTTATGAAAAAATAATGATGAGTCTGAGGACTGATGGTTTCCTTTTAAATGAATTAAAAGTGCGATTGTAAACGATTAAGTGAAGTTAATAAATATTTTTTAAATTGAAAAATGTGAGAATTGGTTAATATGATGCAGAAAGGTTATTAACATCACTGAAGCTAACGTAAGCCATTTTGGTGGTATGTCGGAATGCATTACGGGCTGCATGAAATAAAAGGATTCACCTTGCACGTTTCACAAAAATTTTGTTCTCATAATTCTATAGAAACAAATACATATTTCTTGCAACAATTTGTTTATTATTACATCATTACCCTTTTACAGTATGTTAACTATTTGAAACACTGAATAATATAAAGAGTAATAAATTTATATTTTTATTTTATCCATGATAAATGGACTTTATAAAAGTCTGTAATTGTTTCAAAATATAAGGTAAGCAAATAATTATTTTGCAACAAAGTTACTTTTAATAAATTATTGATTTATTAATTGATGGTGTAAATTAATAAATAAACAATTTATTAAAAGTAACTGTGTTCCAGAATAATTATTTGCATACCTTATATAATAAACTCACACAACATCTAGTGTATCCTTGGAAATGCCACCATCTGCATGTTAACTGCGTAAACTACGTGATTTATATTACTCTCTTTGTACAGCGTGTAACCTTGAAGTGAAATATCTCAGCATTTTCCTGGATGGCTGTGGAAATGAAAGCAATTTGACACTAATAGCCAACCCTGACGCTACGCAGTATGTGTCTTTGAGAAACGATGTCCCTCTTCATTGCTACTCCACTATCTGTTCGCGCAAGAATTAAAATCGTTCCATATGAACGAAACTCCAGCCAGTGTCATAGTTAACGCTGTAATTATAAACAGCAAACTCTTATTTCGCCCCGATAACATATAGTTTTTCTGTTCACAAGGTGGAATGTTGCAAATTGCTCTATTTTCAGACATGAAGCCCAGTATTTATACCAAAGTGCTGTGTGGATTCCATATTAAAAGTGGTTAAAAGTCTTTGTTAAAGAACGTCAAAGAAAGCCGTAACTACTAAGGAAGTGTTAGGTGTGGAAGAGGGTGATTATATCGCGCTAGTATCATATACAGACAAAGCGAGCTGACGGAAAAAGAAGGATAAAATAGGGTTAATATTATGCTTGAAGACCTGAGTGTGGAACCCAATGATATGAGGGCTAAGTTCAGTAAACTTATATCCATACAGCGTCATAAGATTATTCTGTATTCCTTCATGCCGTCAGATTTTGGATATACATGGTGATAATGTATAAATGATTTAAAAAGACTCAGCATGGTAGTGATAAACGGTATATCTGTGCAATTAAATTTTAAGAGATTACATTGTCACAGCAGACAATGAAATACGTTATCTTCTCTGCTAGGTTTGTTGAAAGTAAAAAAAAATATTAAAAACATGTGGCATTCAGGAATATCATAGAGGTAACTGATACTGAAAAATAATAACACCGAAAAAACTTTTTTACTTTTACAACATGAATATAAGGTTCAATATTCGATAAAAAATCGATTTTGCGGTTTCAACGTTATGCAGTTTCTCTAAGAATATTTATCCCACAGTAAAAAGTTTTGGTCAGAACAGTTAGATCATTACTATTATTTTTAATTACATTTTTAAATCGATATGAATTCAACATTTACATTTCCAGTTTACTAGCAGCTTTCAAAAGTATTATTTGTAATTCAAACATACAAGAGAATTTTCATATATGTGATCTTAAATTACAGCAATATGTTTCATCCAACCAAAAAAAGGAAAGTTAATATTGTAATAACATATGAGATATTATATACTGTCGCAAAAGCGTTGAACTTTTGGTGACGATAATACTACTGCTAAAAGTACAGTTCTGATATTTTAATTCCATTGGATGTAGTTTCAATGAGACTCAAACATTTTATTCAGGGATGATGGAAGCAGTTGAGAAAGCCCTCGAGTTCCACTGGAACTCAAATTTGATTGTGTTCAAATGTATTTTCACATTGGATACGTGGAAAAATATTCACGTAACGCCATCGAAAAGAAGGTAAAAAGACTGTTTCCGTGTTATTTTATTAAATATTTGTTCTGATCTTTCTGTTTACATCAGTCATGAAGTAATACATTATATACTTCACTCAGTTTAGCATCCAAATGTTGACTTCTTTTTTATCGTTCTGAAACATGGAGAAACACTGTCAGCGATGTGATATACTCGTAACAGGGTAATTCTAAAGACAACGGATAACATTAAAATTTCCCGGAATTTACATAGAATTGGAATCTCATCCATATAATAAATACAATGAATACCCGCACCATCTAGATCAACCGCACAAAGGGTAACACTTCCGAACACTTTGCCACTGACGACTGCATCTCCATACCGAGCAGGGCGGTGTAACGGTTAGCGTTCTCGCCTCGCATTCGGGAGGACGGCGGTTCGAATCCCCGTCCGGGCATCCAGATTTGGGTTTTCCATGGTTTCCCCAAATCACTCCAGGCAAATGCCGGGATGCTTCCTTCAAAAGACCATGGCCGAATTCCTTCCCATTCCTTGCCCCCATCCTTACCCCCCATCCTTTCCCGTCTCTAAAGACCTCGATGTTGAAAAGAGACGTAAAGCAGTAAAAAAAAAAAAAATGCATCTCCATGGGATGTTACTACGGAGGGGTAACTTGCTCCATAGTAAATGCCTAATCCCCTATACGTGGCATGGCACTAATTTGACTTGTTGAAAATGGGAATGCATTTCCAGTGAACTAGTTCCTCGCGTTCTAGCTCGTTACTGAAATAGTATCAGAGTACAAAGAACTAATTGTTCCGTCATTACAAAGTCCAAACAGTTACTTACTTAGTTAGTAATATGATATCTGGAGCGTATCTATGAATGATTCTTTACCTTTTTTTTTTTTTTATAATGATAACACTCTTAAATGCATCTCTTCTGTCAAACACTCGGAAAGAGAAAAAATTGCTTATTTAAAAGTATAACTTTGGCAGTGCCGAAACTCTTGGTTGAATGAGATGCAATGAAACTGAAAACTACCCTTACAAAAGAAGAAATTTAGTTTCAGAAATACGACGGTGTCAAAAGATCGTAGTACTGCTGCTATACTTCATAAATTCGTTCACAAGAATCACTCGCTATTCTAATAATTCCACATGAATTATATATTTTGAGGTAACACCGTATTAATGATGATACATTCTCTTTGTTTGATCAATACATTTTGGGATTTCACGAATCATAATATGTAAGCACTTAAATCACACACTCTTGTACTTCCATGCGAAACGCTCGCTTCAACATTCAGCTATGCCGAGAAGGAGAGGTGGAAGTATAAAAAGCATAATACAAGGTAATAAACTAAGTCACTGGCTATATATCAATATTTCCCAGCATCGTGTGTATTATCCTTTGGAGCGGTTCGGTGGCTCGGTAGTTAAAGCGTCTAACTAGAAATCGAGAGGTCCCCGGATTTGATCCCTGTTTCAGCAGGGATTTTTAAAGCCCCTTAATCCGACGTTTACCTCTGACACAGCTTGCTGTGTAATGTGAAGTACACCACAACGCTTCCGTGGTTCGGATTACACGTTAAACTGCAGGTCCCCAATAGCTAGTAGGATTACGATGGAGGCGGAATGTACAGCTAATAAGTCCCTGTCAGCAGGTCATTACTATCACACGAGCCTTTATTATTTTTGTGTGATTCATCCACAAACTGCTTCATTTTCCTATTATCTATGAAACTTATTCATTTCGTACGCTATTTTTATTTCTGAATGTGTGTTTCATATGAACTATATATACAGGAAGGTTCTATTTAAAGGTTTTTTTTAACTTTCGGAATATGCTACAAATCAATGAGAGATCGAATGAAATTTTTTTTGATCCTTTGTACGGTGGTATTATGTTGGCTTGAGAATACGAATACTAGTGAAAATTTCTTATTCGCCCGATATTAGCGGACCTTCCTATTCCTAATGTCACGATCACTTTCTGGACCGCAAACCAAATTCTCCGCCTTCTTAGGAAGCCTTTGCCGAGCATTGAGATACTCCTTTAGTAAAAGCAGTCGTTCACCAACGAGTTCTCCGTCGGTTTCAAGTTCCGTAAGAAGAAGCTAAATTATTCACACCAGTTCTCTTTTAATCTATAAGACATTTCATTTAAATGTTTTATTTTGACCTGTTATACAGCAAAAGAAACGGAGAAAAAGTGTACTGCCATCTTCCCCTGTCACATTACTGAATTCGTACGACTCCAGCCGGACGAGCCAACCAATATAACGACGTCTACATTAGCAAGCTTGAGTACGACCATTAATCACTGGCACACATTATGCAGTACCAGCTGAAGTCCTCGTTGGAAAACCAATAGGGATCTCAGCTCGAGCTGAGCTGGCAAATGGAGAGCGATGTTTTTCTGTCAGGAAAAAGCGGCTTCTATCGAAATGTGCTCTTACCGTCCTACATTCATCTCGGAGTCGGTTAGATTACAAGCAAAAACGGTAGTGATAGCTAATTAACCATAAAATACGCTTTAAGACTTCATGCACAGAAGTGTCTTTACCTACAAACAGAATAAACTGAATTAAAAGAAGTTGCTTACATTTCTTACCAGGACTTCCAGCTGAAGTTAACACCCGAACAATAGATGTTACTTTGATAAGTAAGCTTTAAGGGAAATTTTATTTTATAAGACGCAAATTTGGAAAATTTAGATTCGGAAAACGATTAATTCTCGCCAGTTATTTAAAAACTTCAGTTAAAAGAAAATTATTATTATTATTACTACTACCATTACTCCGTTATTCACTAAAAGTGGGTGGTGGAGGGTGCATTGGACTGTTTAAACTTAAATTAGTCCACAACCCGAGAGTTGGTTGGATCTTCGCCAAGGAGGCATTGTGTCAGAGGTAGGACGGCCAGTTCCTTTCCTCGGGGACCTACAGTTTGACGTGTAATCCGAAACACGGAACGTCCTGGCATAGCTCACATGATCAAACACAACTCTCAAAATTCCTGCGCCTGCCGGAATTCGAACGCGGGACCAGAGCAGCGAACGTTTTAAAAGGAAGCGCCTTAACCACTGAGCTACCAGAACTGTTATAGTATTGCAAACTAAAACAATATAAATGCAGGACATATATCAAAGTCATAATAAGAACAATATATTACGCTGTCAACACGGGATATTTTGCAGCCAGCGTAATAAAATGAAATGTAAATTTAACCTTTTTAAAATATACTAAACTCTAAGCCTTTTATATTTAAAAAAAAAATAAATCCCGTGTTAAATCCAACCTTTAAGTTCTGAAATACTGTACTCGTGATGTATAACCGGCCCAAGTTTCTGTTTCTGTCTTAACTTGTCAGATATACTAATTACAGTTTCTGGGCAGTTTCATCGTAATTTGCTGGGCTTATGTTTCGTTTATTCCTTTACGCCTCGTCGATATCGAGATCATTATAGGTGAAAGAGAATATGGGTACAATGAACGCGAATGAAATCTGCATGGCCTTTTGGAGTAACCATCCTGGTATTCTCCTGGAGTGATTCCCGGAAACCGTGGGAAACCGAAATCTTTATGGGTGGACGGGGTTTTGAACCCGCGTCCTCCGGAGTACAAGGCCCGAGCGATAACACTCTGTATCTGCTAAGCATATGTTAGGAAAGGTCCACGAGTTCGGATTCGTATACTACGCAAACAAAGTTTCCTTAATCGTAGAGAACTATTCCCGGACCGATTCCGACACGTACGTTCTTCCATTATTTGATAATTATCCCTAGAAACAAGGGGTAAAACACACAAGGTATTCAGTGGTCAAAAAAGATGGTCCTGATCGTATGTAACACAGGGAAGATCATGTTAAATCATTCCTAGAATCACCCTTAAATTAAAGCTGACACCGAATCACAGCCAGGAATCACATTCTGATTTAATTGACTTTATCATACATCCCACGTTTGCTTAGAAAACTAAATGAAAGTAAAGTCATGTACTTTTCAGGTCATTGAATGAGCTCGCCATATTTCTGTTTATTATTGCAATTATATATGCCTAATCGTCACATTGTTACCACAATACAAACAAAAAACAAACGTAAAACGCGATATAAATTTCAGTCCTCGGTCCTTCTAGTCATTCAATCTCGGATTCAGCAATCATCAGTTCTCATACAAATACGGGATTACAACTTATATCAAAAGTGAACAGAGATAAAGGTGAATCCGTTCGAACCTGATTGTAATTGTTTCATACTGAAGAGTAAAAGTTAATTTTTACTGTTACTGGATATAAACTAATGTGATCAACTTCTTTAGATATCACTAAGTAGCATTAACCAATTAATTGCTGTACCTTAAAGAACATAGACATAGATATTGAAAACAAAACACGAAAAAGGAGTCCCAGCGATGTGGTTGAGCGGTAACACTCTGGTCTCGCATTCGGGACGCAGGTTCGAATCCCCGTCTTGCCATCCAGATTTCGGTTTTCCGTGGCTTCCTCAAATCACTGTAGACGAATACCAGAATGGTTCCATCAAAAGGCCAAGGCAGAATTCCTTACTGTTCCTTGTATCAGTACTTTTCTGCCTCTAACGACGTCAATTTCGACTAGGCGTAAAGCTATAAAAAAAATTAGCTTTGAGAGCCATTAGATCTTAGTCGCTTTTTCACTTAAAGATAGTTACGAAGCTTCGAACACTGTTGTAGTTCATATTTACACAATGACATTTTACCGAATCAAAGATAACTTCTTCAGCTTTGTGGTAATCGAAGGTGTGCAGCACTCCAAAAATTACGGCGGGTCAGGGGGCAACATTGATCGTGGTATGCACAGGGTCAATAAGTGATGTTCCTCGTGTCAAGGTATGCGGACACCCAGCTGATGTGAGTGGAGCTACCACATGTCAAGTGGTCTCTCAGTGTATATCTCCAGCGAACATAGGTTGACGGCCCAACTGAAAACCAGGTTAAACTGTTCTCGTAGCTGTCCCGTAATGTCATGATTGCCAGCTCATGACTCTAGCAGTCTTCGACTTTCTCCCATGGAATATCCAGAGGCTGTAGTTACCCTGGCAATCACGAACGCTGCAAGTAAGGTTCGCTTTTCAGTTTTGTTCCTAAGCAAACAAAAGCAATTTTATTTTTGTTAGATTTCAGGGCTTCGACGGCCTTGAAGTGACTGCTCCTACTAGAGCTGCGTCCTTGAAAAGATTTCATTCATTGCTTTGCTTTTCACTGTAAGTCGTAAACCTTTTCCGGACATGCTTCTCATGGCCTACGTCACCGCTTTCAGACGTATCGACGAGGAACCCTAAAAATTTCTTTTTTTGTTTGTGTTTTACGACTCCCTTCCAAGGAACGGTACTTGTCCGCAAAATTTTTTATTGCCTTGTTTGTTTGGACGGACATCATCTCGGAAACTTGAGCGATGGTACATATATGTCTCGTTTGATGCGCCAGCAAAGTGTCCGCCTAAATTCCTAGAAAAATCTACTGTTCTATTTGATAGCTGTGGCGATTCAAATGTTCTCAGGTGCACAAGCCGCCTCTAATGTAACACCACAGCAGTGAAGCCGTAGGCTTTTCATAGAGGTTGAGTGGTTTATTGTTTACATGAACTTCTGAAAGTGAAATACCGAAGTGTTAACTAATTTTCCGAAAAAAATCACTCCTGATTGAATCTGTCTAAATTTATTTTCAGTTTTTCATATCAGTTCCCGATCGTGGAGGGTGAGTGGTAACGCTTGCCCTAACATTCGGAAGGACGCAGGTTTGAATCCTCGTCCGGCCAGACTCTCCAAATTTTTCATGGTTACCAGAAATCTCTCCGCGCGAATTTCGTGGTGGTTCCTTCAAAAGGATTCCTTGCCATTTTTTTAGCACAGTCTTTTCTCGTCTCTAATCACCTCGATGTCGACGAGGCGCAAATCAATGAGATAAAAGAGCAGATTTCGGATACCAGAGTGACACCTTTGTCGGGTGTGTCTCTGCTGTGTCCAATTTTTGTAATTTTCAATCCTTTAATTAGTATTATTATTACGCAATGGAAATAACTAAAACTTCCTATATCTGTAACTGCTACATCGCATCTTATCCATTCGAATACCTGATCACAACAAATACACAAAAAAAAAAAAAAAATTATTTTTGCATTTTGTGTTTAAATAGAAAAATAGGGTCCTTGAGAAGAGTATTTTGCGTCGAACAAATTCGAACGTTTACTCGCAATTTTTACTCCAGATGTTACATATCTAATTTATAATGTGTTTCGATACAAATTATATAACAGTAATCATACTGCTTCCTTTGACTCATTCTCTGTATCTGTATCTACAGTTCCTAATTTCTGAGTGGATAGTTAATAAGTATTTGTTGTTGTTGTTGTGATTCTGAATTGGAATCTAGCTATATGAGTACGAATATGGCAGTGGCAACAAACATATAGAAACTCAGATAAAAATTCTCAATTATGTTGATCTCCTATAACCTTGAGGGACTTTAACTGCAGTATAATATTTTAGTGGGCTGTTAAAATGAATCATGCCTTTTTTAAACATTTTATAAAGTACTTTACCCATGAAGAGAAATTACTGTAACATTTGATGATCTCATAACTCGGCTGATAGGAATATATTAATGTTATTGTTTATTTCGATGGTAATGAAAACTACTTCTTGTGTCGTATTATAACACCGACAGATATTTAACTGTTTAATGTATTATAATAGATACTAACATTAATTTTAAACACTCCACATAAATGAAGAAAATATTTGCTTCTCCAGGTGGTAAGTGAAATGGTTCCTTGCATTATATGACTTTATTACTGAAAAACAGACTATTATGTGTAAAAATATTAACTGGACAAAATAAAACAGGCTTCCATTATCGACCATCTGCTACCAGCAACTCTAATATAGCGTTCGGATGTAATAGTCTTTAAGTATTTGCATAATGAATCTCAAAACAAAATTACTGCAGTTCTAACCGGTGTTACTGAGACAAATATTATTAGCAGTAGCCTTTATTATAGTGTCAAAATAATTGTTTCCCATTTCATCTTCGAATTTGAGAACGTATTTTCGTAGGAAATGGTTGATGTATTTAAGTTTATATGTGACTTATTATTTGTGTATAACGCATAATTTACGAAGCGAAAAGTGAACAATATCGCAGAATTACTTCAGAATATTATGTAAAATACCAAAAGCACGTAATCATGCCTGGGCCAAGATTTAAACCCATGTCCATTATAATTCGCTGGCATCAGTACAGCATGAGCAATCTATTGATTACTCTTTTAACCTGTAAGGTAACAACGTAATATGATTGTGATCACTTCCGTATTTCTACTAGGGAATGTTTCCTGGTATTCGTTGGATAGTGTTCTTTCATTAATAAGTAAATGCTGATCCACCATGCCCGCTTGTTATGGTGTAAGTTCCATTCAAAGTTCCCCACCATCATCAACAACACCGGCCGTTGGAAGGAGTTAGCAAGATCAGCATAGTGAGAAATCAGACCAATGTCTTCGAACGAAAGACGTTTCAGGTGATAAACACGTCGCTACCAGTAGTAGGCAAAGGGGGTTTAAATCCCAGATATCGAATTACTTACACCTGCGGTATCGAATATCGATTCTTCCGGTCGGCTGTTACACAAGTTGTTGCCATCTAACTGGCACACTTCTACTGTTCCGGATATCAATCTGATGCCATTCAAATAACATTTCTATGAAATCTATAATAATTTGTGCAGACATTTAATTCAATATTTTCCTTCGTCCTGATACAAATAGCTGATCCTATCGGTAATTTTGTAACAGAAGTACAGGTTATTCAGTGGTGGCGATTCTGATTTAATGGTGTTAACGTTTTTAAAGGATGCGAGCAAGATAGCAACCTCCTGTCGATACTTCTGGGGGACTTAGTCGGGGTTTTGGCTGCGCCTCATCCACGCAGCTCCCCGCGGGCTATGAGCCTCTCCGCTGGGGGTTCCGTTCCAGCTGTGACGACTGTCTTCAATTTTTGCTTATTTCCGGCGCGTGGGTGGCCTTTGGATAACTGGTGAGTTCAGCTTCTGAAGAGTGAAAACTCATAGACATCCGTAGCCTTTGCTAGATAGGTACACCATCATCGTGCGCCACTGTTTCATTTACAGAATTCCCAGTCGGAGAGGGCGCGTGCTCCCAGAACGTTTCTCAAAACGATACGCAGACGCTCCAACGGAATAATGGATTGTATTCACGTAATCGACTATGTTTATTCTGTTTACTCACAGTGGGAAAGTCTTCGTTCACACAACTATTTGTCATTGTTTTCCGCATTGAATAATCAAGGCAGTGAATCACTAGTCCATCTTAGATTTTTCAAGGCGCTTCACCCATCCTTCATGGGTAGTAATATTGGCTGGTTATTCAGTAGGTGAAGTCAATACGAATCCTAAAGTGTGAATTTTGAAAAATTAAGAGAAACGAGGACACTGCCACATACGTCACAACATACTACAGCCATGGGTTACACTGCGAATAAACCATAATTCACACAACTTTAAAACGAACAATAGCCATAAATTAATTTTAAGCATAAGCGACCAGGGATATCAGAAACTGGGACATGTTATGTAGCGAAACTACTAATAATGCACCTCGAACTGTAAAGGATTTTAAAATAAAACTGTGCAGTAATTGTTAGCAGGTGTACCAGGAAATTACAGCCTGGGCAAGAGCTCTATCGTAATCCATTAATTACACTAATAAGAAAAATTATCACCACCTGCTACACACCACTAATTGCATAACTGCGTTGTGTAATTCGTATAGATATCATCTTTGGATATTTCTCAAGTTGAGATCTTTTAGCCATAAAAATGAGCTCAGAGAATTATGATTTAGCTCGAAAGAAATCATGTAGAAATCAGATTAGAGAACTAGATTTACTTATCACATTGAGATTAAAAGATAGTTTCATCCAGAAGGAGGATGCGCATGCACTGAAAACTATTTATTGTAGTAAATACAATCAGCTGATAAATCTAATTGTTTATAGTAATTATGTCTCTTTCTGACAGATTGGCAGGCGCTACAGTATCAACTTGCTTAGTAGTCTGTAACATCCACAGTGAAGATTGAACCCATACATGGAGTCGCAAACGCACTCCACATATCTTACGTGGAGGACTGTGCTATTAACCTAGACGTTGACGCACCCTTAAGTAATAATAATAATAATCATCAATCGGGAATAGTGTTGCACACGTTAGAGTGCCTAATGAAGAAATATCCTATTACAGGGAGCTAAAATAATAATAAAAATAATAATGAGAATGGTGAGAAATTCCGCTATGTGGTGGTTACGGTAGGAAGTACACAACTAAATTATGCACTCAATAGTTTATTGGTAGCGGTGTCAGTTATTAGTAAGACTCATTTACTGCAATGGAGCTTTCCCCGGTGGCATATTCTTTACACACCTACATACAATTTTACTTTAAAATCTTTTAAAGTCCGAGGTACATTATTCATGACTCATATAACTTGTTTCAGTTTCTGACATACCTAACAACAACAACAAAAAATCCATCTATGTTATGTCTAAAATTCTGTGCTTATTTACGGTTATTTTCTGCTGAATCAATGTGATTTACACCGTATTCCCTGTATAGCCCATTGCTCTAGTAATCTGTGGGGTATGTGCTAGTGTTATTGTTTTTTGTTGTTATTCCATAATTCCTACTCTGCAACATGTAATGACCTCAGATACTAACTAACCAGCAAAGATAGCCAGATGTTAGGGATGAGTGAAGCGCTTTCGAAAATCCGATGTAGGGATTCCTGGCCTTGATTATTCAATGAGGGAAACAATTACAAACAGATTAAAGCAGTCGATCACGTGAATACAGTTGATTACGTAGTTGGAGCGTCCGCGTATCGTTATGAGAAACAGTCTGGGAGCACGCGCCGCATCGTATAAGCGCAAGTGTAGGTAATTCCATACTTGGCTTCAAACTGCTTTGCGTCTTCTCGTTGCTTTTTTTACTTTGAGATCGATGTCTGGAAGGGAACTGGATGATAATCAAAAAAATTAGAAAGTGACAGATTCTGGTTTCTCTTTTACATTTACTCATGTTATGCTTTTATAGTAAAGATGCGATGGTCAGGAAAATTAGAAGAGGGTGGAACTGTGTTGTTGTTGACGGTGCGGGTATCCACAGCCCGGAGGCGGGGGGCTGAAAGGTAACGCTCTGGCTTGGCATTTTCAAGGACGTATGTTCAAATTCCCGTCCGGCCATCTAAATTTCAGTATTCCGTAATGATTGCCGGGCTGGTTCCTTGAAAACGTTCAAGGCCAAATTCCTTCCTATTGTCCGCCTCTAATAACGTCGACGTCGAAAGGCGTAAGGCTATAAGCAAAAAACAAAAACAAAAAACAACCCTCATCCTGAATCTTAAGTCAGTTGTCCCACTAGGTAGCGTGTAACGGCTCAATTCTAACTGGTTTAAGAAAGATGGAGAATAAACTTACCGATGGTGGTTTGTAAGATATAACACTCTGGCCTAGCATTCGACAGTACGCAGGCTCGAATCCCTGGCCATCAATATTTAGGTTTTCCATGGCTTCCACAAATCACTCCAGTCAAATTCGGAATGGTTCCTTTAAAAGGCCATGACCGAATTTGTCTCTTTTTCTTTGACCCCAGTCCTCTATTCCCTCTAATCACCGCGACTTCAAAGAGGCGTGAAGCTATAATAAAAAAGAAAGAAAGGTGATTCAATTTATGCAGCATCTTAAGTCTTTTAACCAGTGATGCGATTTTATATAAAAGGAAGATAGTGGAAATTATAAACAGGAAGAGTCATTAAGTGTGCTGCAGTTATCTCATAACTTAATTGATACAAAATAAGATGAAACAAGATCCACACGTTGTTCTTTTATTACGTGGATCCGCAACTTAGCTTTTCTTTTGTGCTCTTCAATATCCATGGGATCCTCAGCTTTTTTTTTTAATTCACTGAGCAGTTATTCTTAAAACTGTATGGTAACGAAAGAAAATATTATAAAATGGTTACTCTCCGTAAAATGCACTAGAGCTGATAGCAAGTAGCTCTTTACAGTTGACACATGTATTATCTATAAAGAAATTTATATCAGCCATCTGTAATTTGTATCATGATTGGTAACTCTAATGAATTACCAACTAGATGGGAGGTAATGCACTATAAAAATAAACTGAAACAGACAGCTAAGTGATACGATAACTTCACTACGGAACATCAGATCTTTAAATCGGCAAAAAATGTAGGTGTAAAGTTCAACTATAATGTGAAGTGGAATGAAGATTTTACTGTACGTATAATTGTATGGTAAAAGCAGCATACTTCTTTCATGAAATTTATTTTCAAGGAATAAAAAGACAACAAGAATACATAGCATAAAAGTGTTATGCGTCCAAGCTTGTAAAACATTGGAGGTTTTTGAGATCCTCATAATAAGGGATTAGTCGATTGCGCTGAAGAATTTCAAAGATGGTATATACAGTTTGTAACAGACTTCAGTAGCAATCATGAGATTATTTAAATCCTAATTGAGACGATACAGTATAAAAGATAGACGTTAAAAACTGCGGGAAAACATATTGGAAACAAGATGAACAATTTTCTTTGCTGATCAACCTACACATAATAATTACGGGTGCGGAAGTAAATATCCATCGATGTAAATACTCTTACTTGGATTCTCACATTTCAGGAGCTGTAATTAATTGTTTTTCAATACCTGCATTATCTATTCTTAAAGAATCCAACTCCATACGATGTGGTAAAATGGGTATGTTATCCTTATTTTCATCAATGAACTCTTTGTTAAGTTTGTCGCAGCTATAATTAACCATAAATCGTTGACGTCGACGTCGAGGTCATTAGAGACCGGATGAGACTGGGGACAAGGAACGGGAAGGAATTCGGCCATGGCCTTTTTGAAGGAAGCATCCGGGCATTCACCTGGAGTGATCTGGGGAAGCAAATCCGTCGTGAATTAGCACTGGTGTTTTGGTATAACCGATAGGAGCTGGAGGAGATTCAAAGGACAGAAGCCAAATTATCATCTATTAATTACTGCAGAATACAATCGGTAACCTATATGATCATGAATTGGTAGTCACTGAAAGACAGAAGGTTGGTAAAGAAAGTTCCGGGAGCGTATGAATCGTGTATTGGGAATGGGGTTTGATAGAAGAATTGGGAGTAGTACATGGAGTGGAATAAATGTCCATGATCACAAGTTTTACACGATTTCGGAGGTAAGGGTATGGAAAATTTCCTTTCGTTGGCAGGAGGGTCAGGAATAGTCAAGTGACATTTTAAATAATTTACCAGAAACAGTGAAACTAAAATTCATTTAGGTATAAAGTAGGTGGGTGGATATAGATCAACTCAAAAATTTTAAGATAATTTTTTTTGGGGGGGGAGGGGGGGAATATGTATGCAGGGTAATTTCTACAGGTCTTTTCCTCCATTCAAAATATAATAAAGTTGCCGTAGCAACTACTGGAGAATCAGGCAGCAGAAATACTGATCCTGCGCTTCACTGTATCTTATTATGTGGAGAAACTAACAAACCGTTCCGCTTATTCGTGCGTTAACACTAAACCAATACGCTGTAAATTGCCTGCTTATTATCATTACCAGTAAAGTTCGTCAGTTTGTGGAATCGGTCTTAGCGCAAGAGCCAAATGGAAGTAACACCGATTTCCATTGCTTAAGTCTTCATGTGATAGTAACTGGCAAATCGCAGAGCGGTAGAGCTGAGTCACCCGTAACACTCTCTCGGAACCATTACGCAGCAGTTCCGTTCCCCGCCCTGCTGTGAGGATCATCTCCATCGTCTGAGGCCATCATAGCGGGAACGCGAACCGCGTGCCATTACCTTCGGAAACGTTCGTCGTTTCATAGTATAGTATCTCCGACCAGCATCCTGGCATGGAGAGTGGTAACTTACGTCCGATAAGGGTGCCGATCCAGCACGACAGAATTGATTTTTCTATGGCAAACACTGTTACCAATCTTTCGTGAAAATGACATTCCAGCTTTTCTCCGAATACAATTGCGGATCTGCGTGATGGGATCGATTTCAAAATACCATTGTATTGGGATGAAATTCAAATGTATTACAATAATTTGTCTATAAATTGGAGACAAACAGTTAAAAAATCGAAATAATGGATAAGGAAAAAAGATTGCACCTACATATTATTTTTCACTAGTTCAAACGCCCGTCAAAAATGACGGGTATTACCAATGCTAGTAGTAGGAATTTGTTCTGGAAAAAGTTTCTAGGGACAAAGGAATAACGATTAATCATAATCTTTTTTATTGATGACAGAAATTTTTAATGTTATTAAAAGGTTTCTAAATAAAGTATAATTTCAAAAGGAAATAATTATTATTTATTTGATCGATATATTCGCGTAAACTTTCGCTGACTATTGATAAACTGCACTGTTTTCTTGTATTATGTTCTCATATCATTCAAGTAACTGCTATAGAGAATTCAGTCTAAATATTGAACGCTCTTCTCATTACATTAATTTCTAAGTATAGTCATCCTAAATAAACAAAAAGCAACATATAAATTTAAAACGAACGTCACATTATAAATTTGTATATCTCTGCATCCCATTATTATTTGTATCTGTGCTACACAACAGACGATTGAATTTTAGCAGGCATCGCAGTTGTATTTTATTTTAACAATGTAAGTGCAAATAAAATAAAATTCCATTATTTATTTTAATTTACACTTATTTTTAACAATATAAGCGCAAATAAAATGAAATGCAGTTATTTGTTTGAAATTTCCTGGTTAGTCAAGCAGCGCTGAGGCGGCAGCCAATGTAACTAACACATCGTGCATTATCGAGACTCACCAAAGTTTGCAGAGCCATAGCGGTAAGTCTGGTCGCCGGGCACAACGCATTTTATTAAAGTGGATGTAGAATCAATAAAGATTGTTTAAAAATTATTGCCTACGGCCTTTGTGTATTAAATTTCTTCTATGGAATAAATTATATGTTTATAAAAGTGAAAACAATTAGTGTTGTGTCGTAGATCCAAATTAGGAAGAATGTATATGACTGTCAAATAATCCTTATGTGTTTGAAATTTTTGACATGGATATGTAATAACATTGTTGTAATTCGAAAAAAAACTTGTAAAATGAGTGATCAAGTGACTGGACGATGATCTTTACAACATTTTTGTGCCGTAATGACTTTTTTAGTATAAAGTCTTCGCATATTGTCCACCGTATGTTGTTTTCTTCAAAACCATACAGCGGAGAACCCGCGAAGACTTCATATCATCGATACGCCGTGAAAGCATTCGTTCTCACAATTTTTAGTAGTTTGGTCACAACAAACGTAAATGCATTTTTGTATCAATCTCTTTTTCAGTTTTAACCGACTTATTTACCACTATACTGTAACATTCTAGATAACTTTTATCTTAAAATTTCACTAAATAATACATGCAGTGGAGAGGGAACGTGTGAAATAAATAAGGCTCTCTCATGGTATTGTCCTCTTTGCATTAGCGATGAAAGGGTCAAGGAGATAGGCGTAAGGATGAGGGAGAAATACGAAACGATTATAGTGTGTTGTTGGAAAGAGTCAACGCCCTTGAAGCTAAGCCTGTGGACGCCTTGCCTCTGGAGGCTCAGCCTATAGTGGCAGAAAGAGATGCTGGGTATGGAGAAGAGGGAGATAAGGATGGTTGGGAGCTAATAACAGGTCGTAGGGGGAAAACGGTAAACAGGATGAAGAAGCCTGGGGAAGCCTTGGGAAAAATAGGTTTGACTTGTTACCAGAGGCAGGAGGGGAGGAGCCTCAAGTAGATGTAGGAGTAGGTAAGGTGCAGTAGGCTTTTAGGAAAAGGGACGTGCTAGGAAAGAATAGAAAGAAAATAGTTCTGCTGCTAGGTGGTAGCCACGGGAGAGGTGTAGGCCCTCTTTTGCAGGATCAGCTGGGCACAGTTTACCAGTTCACAAGTTTTTTCAAATCTAGTGCTATGTTAGGTCAGGTAATAGAGGATATAGGTTCACTTTGTAGGGGTTTCATCAAGGAAGATATGGTAGTGATAGTGGGAGGTGCGGGGAACAGTTTCGATAGAAATTCAAATTATAGTATAGAGAGTGACATAAAGAAAGTGTTGAAGGAGGCACAGCACACAAGGGTGGAGCTCATGCAAGTCCTAAGTCTCCATGACCAGCCGCAATTGAACCACGCTGTGAGGCGGGTAAATGTGGAAACAGAGTTGCAGTTTGGTAACATCATCAGTTCTGTCATGGGGGTTATGCCTGTGGAGACCATTGGTAGGTGGGGTTTCATTAGCCATGGCCTACACCTAAATAGGAGGGTCAAGGGAATACTTTCTGCGTTGTTGGCTAGGGCTGTGAGGGAGCCCACTTCCAGTGGTGACGGGGTTGGGACTGTGCCTTTTTTAGGTTAAGGGCTGCATATGTTTACAAATAGGTAATCATAGGGATACTAAGTGTAGATCCATAGTTAGAAAAATCACTAATACTAGAGAAATAGAAGAAGCTTTTGAAATAATAAAAAGGGGGCAGATCTGGGAAGGCGAATGTTAATGCTGAAAATATCACAAAGCCTGTGACAAGACTGTTCCTGGTAAACTGTAGAAGTATAATGAACAAAGTAATGGAGTTTGCAAACTTAATAGAGATACATGATCCTGAAGTAGTTATAGGGGTAGAATCCTCGTTAAAAGAAGAAGTACTAGACAATGAGAGTGGTATTCATACTGGGTAGCAAAGACTACTACAGTTCACTGGTATTCAGAGATCATGACCATGAGTTACTAAGGGTAGATGTCTGGGGAAATAAAAAAGAAAAAGTCAGGGTGTTGGCTACTTACCGTAGTGGAAAAATGAATGATAAAGATGAGGCTCTTAGGGAGAAACTAAATTTTATTCAGATTTCAAACGTGAGCATAGAATGGTCATTGTTGGTGGGGATTAGAACTTACCAGGTGTCAACTGTGTAGTAAATAAGATTAATAACACAAAGGAACATAGATTTGCAAATACCTTAATAAGGGAAGGAGGCTGTACACAGGTGGCTGAGCAAAAAACAAGTGGACCAAACATGTTGGATATTTTTCTAATAAAACCGGATGATAACCTTAATGGGGGTCAAGTAAATGAATGAATAAGTGATCACAATGCAGTTCTGATGGATAGAAGGGGGTTAATTAAAAAGTAAACCAGTGGCCAGAATTGAAGGTGGAAATAGATACAATTTTAAAAAGGCACAAATCTTGGAACTGAAAAGATATTTCAGGGTTAATTTTATTAAATGGAAGAATGGAAAAAGTTCAGTGGAGACAAAGTGGGAAAAGTTCAAGGAAATTATAAAAAATAGGGCGAAAAAATGTTTATTTCAAAGAAGAGAATAAAGAGAAATACAGAACCTTCATACTATAACAGGGTGGTGAGGAGGTTACAAAGATGGGTGAGACAAGAACATAACAGAGTTAAGACACAGCATGGCAGTAGGGAAGTTATGAAACAACTAACCAAGGAATTACTGTAATAATGTCAAAGATACTGGCTAAGGATGAGTTTATGAAGAATATTATTGGTGCAGGAGGATCTCTGACTGATGCATCTAGAAATTTTTATAGCTATATCAGGAAACTGAGGGGAAGGGAGAGTACTGAGTTAACTATAGATAAGGATGGAGAAGAAGTAACTGAGGATTTGAAAAAGGCACAGTTATTGTGTAACTTGTTCAGTGAGACGATTAGGGACAATAATTCAGGGGTTATATCAGAAAACGAGACTATCCGCACATTTGGAGGTGAGCAGATTAGAATATTTGGAATTAAATATGAAGAATCATGTAGGAACTAAGGAATCTAAAAAAGCGTAAAGGGACCGGTGTTGATAATATTGCTACAGATGTCTTAAAGGTAGTAGGTAGGGACATTGTACCTTACAATGAAACATTATTTAAATTGAGTCTGGATACTTGTTGTTTACCAGATGAATTGAAATGTGCGATAGTAGTACCGTTCCATAAAGGAGGTGTGACAAACAGAGTCGAAAACTATTTGGATAGGTTAATATGCAACCATATTAGAAGTGTGTGTGAGGAACGTAAGTGGTTTTCAAGTCGGCAACATGGCGTTAGACAAGGATATTGATGCAAATCTCAATCTGTAGATACTAAATCAGGTAAAAACTTTTGGACTTGAAAGAAAGTTGATTTACTGGGTAGAAGAATTCTTACAAGATAGAAAGCAAAACGTTAGCGTAGGAAATGCAGTATCTAAAGAAGTAGGAGTTAACATGGGAGTCCCACAGGGTAGTGTATTGGGACCATTGTTATTCGTTATTCTAATGAATGATTGTGTAAATGGTTTTCTGTCAGAAGTTAGATTGTTATAATGTTATATAGAAGGATCAAATCAATAGAAGACTGTAAACAGCTGCAGGGTGATCTAGATAGGATAACTAGCTAGGTGAGTCAACATGGGATGAAGATAAATGCAAAGAAGAGCCAGCTTATTAGGTAGACAGATGAAAGATAAAGGTTGATTATGATTATAAAGTGGGGAAAGAGCTACTTATTGAAGACTCGAAAAGTAAATACCTTGGCATAACATTTGATAGCACATTGCACAAGTAATAGGGAAAGGGTTCAAAATCCTTCACCTGTTGGAAAGAGTGATGAGAGGATGCACTAGAGATGTAAGGGAGTTGGGGTACAAAAAATTGGTCAGATCACTGCTGGAATATGGTGGTGTAGTTTGGGATCCACATTTTGGTTATCAAATACAGAAAATGGAGGGCATACAGAGGAGGGCTGCCAGATTTGTCTTTGGAAATTACCACAAAACACAATCGGTAACTAATTGATAAAGGAGCTGGAGTGGGATTATTTGCAGGATAGAACGAGGGTGAAGAGAGTCTTGGGAGTGTACAAGGACTACACTGGAGAAGTAGCATGGAAAGATATTGGTGGGAAAATTAAGAGAGGTGCTTGGAAGGGTAAGGTTGACCATGACCACACGCTGTCACTTGATTTCAAGCATTAAGTTTTGGGAAATTTTTCTTTCATAGGAAAGGGTGTAAGGGACTGGAATAAATTGCCAAAAGAAGTGATAAATAACTTACCGGAAACACTGAAGGAATTTAAAGCAAAAATTAGTAGAGGGAAAAAGTAGGTTGGAAGAGGTAAGGAGGAAAAGAGGCGTCCAGGGAGATTGCCACCGGAGAGGACGGTCCATCGCAACTTTATCAATTATTATTATTATTGTTATTCTTATTATTAACTGAGATTAACGTGAAAATAATGCTGAAGATGTACTTCTTCCTTCACTCCCACAAAAAAAAACCTTCACTTCCCTCTTTCTCATTGTGTAATTCCGTAACTGCCCTATTCTCTTTCATATTCCTCACTTCTTTAAATATGGGCCTCCAATCTCCAACCTCTCCTTACTGTTTAAATCTTCTCAGCATTTTTAACAGTTGCAATTCTTCAGGCACTAAAATGTTTCTAATATGGTAATACAAGCTGTTTGTTCCACGCACAGTGTCTATAACGACTATATTACGTTTCCTTACTATCAAGTGCATAAACACTAAACACCTTTTTATTGAATATTATGCACGAAGAGGCATAATGATTACTGTACACCTAAAATTTGGTTTCTGCGATGCTTTAACTGCGTGTACTAAGCTTGGTGAGTGACAATCCAGATTTTCCGTGGTTTCCCCAAATAACTCAAGGCAAATGCTAGGATAGTTCCTTGAAAAAGGCTATGGTCGAATTCCTTCTAGTTCCTTTCAACCAGGACTTTCTCACCTCTAATGACCTCGACGTCGACAAGCTATAAAAAAATGTAAACATAGATTGAAAATTTTCCTTTATTTTTCATTTAGACAAAATTTCCCCACTTGTTCGTATTTTGAATTTATACTATACTACCATTTTCTTCAGTTGGAGCGATAATAATTCCCCGATCACTTTACCATCAGTACTATTTGCAAAAACAAGTTCTCAACGACTATTTCCTTCATAAAACACTTCATAAACCAAAAAATTGTTATCCTGCAGTAATAGGAACACATAGTTACCAGGGATTTGTATTCAACACTTTCATTAATAAACAGTTTCCAGATTAATACTGGAATATTAATAGCGTCCTCTCAATTACAGTAACGTCTTATTATTTTATAATAGTCTCTGGAATGATAGCATGGGAAATCTAATTTTTTTGGTGATCTTGTTTCTCCGTTACAAGGGCACAATTCTCGAACACAAGGAGCTTTCAATTTTACCAGCAAAAACTTGAAAACTAAAGAAACCAGTATCATTCATTGTAATCAGTTCTCCGGCAATTCTGTCTCCGTATTTATTCCACTCTAAATTTGCCGATTGCACGTGTTAGTTGAGTGGTTAACGTTACACTCTTGCACTTGAGTATACGCGGTCAGGTCATACAGTTTACAGTTTGTCTCGAAATCACTCCCAGTGAATGGTGCAAAGATTCATTCAAAATCCACTGTTAATTCATCCGGTACTTAGACGAAACACTCGGTAGCTTTCTGGATCATGCAACTGTAGTAAATGCAATATATTGTTTAACTACCTTGAGGTTCTTTACTTAGATCCATGTAACAGTAGCGTTTTACAAAAAGTGCGCTAAGAAATTATGTGTTGGTGTAATCTTTCTATTTTCCATCAAAAAATCCTTATGTTTCCTGAAAATGATATAACCAATATACATTGTGTCTACTCGGTAAAGAGTGGAGCAATCAAAAATAAAAATCTTCATTTTTAAAACTCAGTTCATTTCTACTTTAGAGTAGGGATGAAGTGATAGATTTACGGCAGCACTGTCGCAGCAGTCCTTTCAGCAAGATTTTAACATTTCTCGACACTCACTCCCGTTTTTATGTGGTTGAGTAGAGCCACAGAATCCCTCATATTGCTGGTACCGTAAACAAGGCAGAGCGGTTTATATTGTCCCCATAAATCAGACACGCTATGTAAGACGCAGCGGAGGGGCGTTTGCGAGGAGGCCTGTAGAATCTTTTATTGGCCCAGCGGATAAAGAAATTTATGGCTTAGTCCTTCTGTATCCGATAAGCTGCAACCGCACGCAGCCTTGGGGGAAAGAGAGGAGGGTAATTTGTTCCTCCCGGGGCGCGAGTCTACAACCGCTTGGCTCTAGCTGGATAGCGAGCTGATTAATGGCAAGGCATATTGCCTTGGATACTCTCGGCCATTGGCTTCTTGTCCAAATAGAAAAGGCTGCGCACATTTTGGGGAAAGCAGTCAGATTTTAAGAGAAGATTGAGCAGCACTGCTATATTGGTCGAAAAGCTTGGAACAGCTATGCACTTGCATTGGCTTCCCAGCCTCATAAACAGAACGATTATTGACTGGGGAAATTGGCGCTTTTGAGTCTTATGAAATATTCTTTAGGAGAAATAATTGCTACTCCAGAACTCCCTATAGAAGAAATAATTGCTCCTCCAGTACTTCCTACAGCTGATTTCGATACCGGTGACTTGCTAATACAGAAATTATTGTGATAACGTGAGTTCTACCTGAACCGCGTTGATGAGTTCCACTAGAACCACGAATACTTTGTAGCATTTCGCCTGGCTTTTTGCAGAGTATGCGCCAACATTCTGCTGACTCTTGCTTAGTTTAAACTTCAACCCATTCATCGTAACCAACAGACATTAATTTATAACTAGCGAAATATACGCGTATACAATTTAACCAAGTTGTTAATGAAACCGCAACAAGCTTCGTAGCTTCAACAAGTCAGAAGCGCAAAGAACCTAAATGGTAAACACACCCTCCCATGTTCCATGACAAACTGATCGTTTCACACTTGGTGAGATTTTTTTTTTATACTTTCCCTATAGAATGGGATTATTTTACTTCGTGTACGGAAGATAAATTCATAGTTGTAGTGAAAAATCTCATCACCCCCCGTTTTGATATAACAGGACTTCGTGGAATGCCTGTAGGCATTATAGCTATTTTTATATGATTTTATTTAACTGCCCATCTGCATTTGATTCTGAAATGCCTTGAAAAATAATGATATATTTGCATATAACCTCAATCCTAGTTCTCTCTTATTATTACATTAGGACTTAAACTCAATTTCATTAGCGTGGACTGTTATTTTGCACACTACTCTCGTATACCAACATGGTCGAAAACTACATGATCCGCGCGGCTCCTGTAACTTTCTTAATGCAACATCATTTTGCATGAAAGGTCTCCACAAAAACTGTAACTTCATTCCTCCGAATAATATGATGCCGCTCGTACACTAAAATATCGGTAAACATTTCGACTGTAAGAAGTAACATACATTTTAAAGGATACTAATTCCTGGATATCTATTTTAATTCCTCAACTTATCCTCGAGACGCCAAATTTAAACATACCTTATTTTACGTACGGCACCGCGTACTGAATTTTAATAAAACTCCAATATTAGTTCTTTCATAAATCGCATCAAATCAAAATGAAACGTATAGCATTTTAGACCATGGACCACAGGCTATACATTGATCGAAAATCATTAAAATCTGATCAGTAATTTATCCATGACTCGCATTCAACGACAAATTATACTAAATTCCTCATTTTGACTTTAAATCGAATTGAAAAATATTCTATTTTACGTGTGGGACCACGGGCTGTGCATTGATCGAAACTCCAACAAAATCCGACCAGTATTTTTCGCGTGCATTTCGTTCAAGGAAACACTGATGCTAATATTGTATATTTACCAGGATTTCCGAAATCGTATTAACATAAAACAAACGCTATTAACCATGCGACCACGGACTGTACATTAATATAAACCCCACCAAAAATCAACCAGTATATGTTTTTGTACATCGCGTTCAACTAAAAATGATGATAATTCCGCAGATGTATCAGTTTTCCGACATCACATCAATATGAAACACACCCTATTTTTATTGACGTCGCCACGTGGTGAAAATTGATTGAAACTTCTTAGAAATTCGCCCAGGAGTTTTTGCATTATTAAGAATTTTCTTAAACTTATTACTTTATGATGTTACATCGAAGTGAAACATACCCTACTTAATCGTGGCACCAAGTGCGACTATACATTAATCAAAATTCCATCTCATCCGACCAGTAGTATCTTAAATTTACCACTTTACAGTCTCACTTCAAATTGAAACACCATATTTTTCCCGTGAGGCAAAGGGCTATACATCAATCGAAGCAACATGAAACCAGTGGTTTTTGTGTGAATCGCTATGAAAGAAAAAGTGGTTTTAACATCATGTCAAAGTGAAACATATCTTTCTTTACCCACGAAACCATCTGTCATACAGTACACAAGACTCCATCAAAATTCGTTTTTACGTTCATCCCGTTTATCAGAACGCTTACAGACACACTTTTTTAAAAAATTTGTTTCCTTCTCTGTAGCTTATTAATAGTACCGCAACTATTTTTTTTTAATAAAAAAACCTCAAATATATGAGTTTTTCCAGGCTACAGTTGTGTTATAAGTAGGTGTAGGTTGTTGGCCAGTTGTCGATATAAACCAAAAACTCAGAAAAATTTGCATCAACTTCCTACTAATGAAAGTCAACATCATGATTAAATAGTATTAATAATTACCGAAAGTTTCGACTAATCTGCATTTAACGTTTACATGAAATTCAGTTCATTAATTGACTGTGTATGATACCAATAATAAATACGGCTATGAGGTTAGGTGTAGGAAGCGTTGAGTTAGGTTGAAAAAATTTTGGTCATATTATTTGAAAACACAATAAAGTAGTCACATTAACCAATATATGTTGAAAATGGAATTAGAATTATCAGAAGAATAGGAATCATTCATTAACAGTAGCTACATATTTACTGCTGAGATTTGACTCAAGACTTTGGTAAACAATCTGGTGATTATAAACCTTGCACTACCACCTCTATTACTCTCTGGATAAATATGAAATAATGAAAAAAACAGATAATTTAATCCCTTTCTGAACGTTAGACACTAGCTGCGTGCCTCAAACGTCAATGGGCAGTCTGTATTTCACATACGGCAAAAAATTGATAACAGTTGTCAAAACTGAACTTTTTGTTTTCTTAACAAAGGGGTCTTAAGTACACTAGCTGCGCGTCTCTTTGAACATTATGTGTTATACATTCAACCATTTACGTAACACAAAAACTTATCAGATGAATTTACTAAAATTAAATTTAGATGAAGCTCTCTTTCTTGGAATTACCCGAAATGACATGAGGAAGAATTCTATCGCAAATTCTCCGATTAATATTTTATGGTTTGTTTAATTAATTTTCCAAAACACATACAATTCACAGAGCAAAAGACGTGATCTTATCTCATCCTATGTTTTATAAATAATGATAAACCAAAAAGAAAAACTTCAACATATTTCGAAAACCTCGAGGTAACAATTCTCTATTATGTTGTCAGTGATGATGGGAATCCCTCAGAAATTGTGAAGATGTCCTCTATCGCTAAAAACTGATGTGAGCATCATCCAATTTGATGGTTGCATTTATCTGAGTGCTGTCAATCCTCCCCTTAATTTCTTCGCACAACTTAGATATCAAAAGCAAACCGTTTGAAATGGTTTCACATACATCTCATGGTGGGTAAGCAGTAGCGTTCTGGCTCCGCATTCCGAAGGACGCAGGGTCGAATCGCCGTCCGGCCATCCAGATTTCAGTTTTCTATGGTTCCCAGAAATCATTCCAAGTGAACGCTGGGATGGTTCCTTTAAAAGGCCATGGCTGAATTCCTTCCTGATTCTTGCCCCCCAGCCCTTTCCCGTCACTAAAACGCTCGATGACAACGAGATGTAAAGCCATAAGGAAAAAAATTCTTAAACATCTCAGATGCAGTGATTAAAAAACTATATGTACTGTGCAGTTTTTAATAAACTAATCAAGATTCCATTCTCATTGGCCACTAAAGAAAAGAACTTCCAGATTATTGGATGTTTATATCATTCACCCTTACATATTGGTTAGCAGTTATATTAGTTACGGTTTTCACTCAAATTTTCAGTGTAAACGAACTGACAGATTATTGAAGTCTTCAATGATTCATGTCAGGGTTTGATGAAGTGATGCTTTCCACTCACTGATTTTCGAGTTGGTCATATTGTTAGAATGACAGGCATCAAATCTAGATTCCATGAAAATGCTCTTGCAAGGTAATTGACTTGAAGATGATGTATAACATGAAACAAACTTCACCTACGCGCAAAAAACACCATTTCTGAAGAAAATCATCATTTTTAAATATGGCATTGACTGATTTTTCTGTTTCATTGTCATGCGTGGTGCAGCATTTGGCAACAGAAACAATTTATGTTCCGCACTGACATCCGCAGTTATAGGTTTATGCTTCCTGATGGCACATTTTACGCCATTGAACATTACAGAACGTAATGGGACGGTAATGAGTCATTCCATCTGTCTACGGAGTTCCCAAGCTTTGTATTAATTTTTTATTCACTTATTTTGAACAACATGTGGATTTTAACACATAAAACTGGAAATGGCTCCTCATAAGACTAAATAATAATGGAAATTTGCTTATAAACCGTTTATTGCCACACATCGAGCTCATTAAATGCGGTTAAAAAAAAAAAAAAAAAACGATTGCAAGAACCTGGAAGGAATTCAGCCATGGCCTCCTAATGAACCATCCAGGAATTCACCAGAAACGTTCCTGGGAAACCGAAATCGGATGACTGGACAAGGATTCAAACTTGCGTCGTCCCGAATGTGAGGTTCATGCGTTACTGCTCTCCCACCACAGTCGATCTGAGATTTCTGGCATACTTACTTCTTTTCTCTATTGCTGAACTCCATAGAATTAAGCATGATACCATCTACAATAAATAAATCCGTTTTCTCCAACAGTAAATTAATATTGTTCAGGATAGGAAAAAGTGATTCAGTATTCTTTATACAACAATCACAGTCAAGACAATAACGAATTACTTAGCTAATTTACATGCTTGGACTGCGAGTATTAATATTCTTCAGCGATTCAGTTATTCGTTCAGAGAGTTATCATGAGTTGAAATTTTAAAACCATCTTTCGGCTCGTAAATATGCACTAGTGATCTATTAATCAAGAATATGCTTAATAGCTATCCTTTTGCACTGACATTAAAGAGAAAGGTTTTGGTCGTCTCCATCATGCTTAGTCTCAACTTATTTTCTTTGAATTCGTCGAATTCAAATCTAACAAAAATAAATGTACCTACAGTCAATTCTTCATACGTCTTACAGTTGAACAATGTGGCCATTTTTGCACCAGTCTAAAATAAAATCACTGTCATGTTGGATCATCAACAGTCATCACATTCTTATCGCAAAAAGTATTACAAAACCGACTTGTTCCTGGACAGGCCAGATTATTTTATCTTGAGACTTTCCATATAATTCTATACTGTGTTCGTGTTTACGGAAACAATTAAAGACAACAGAAGATATCCAACTTTTGTGATTTCGACTTCATGCGGGAAGAATTTGGATATATACATATTAATTTGGTATACTGATGAACTAAAACATTATGACCACTACCCACCGCGAGATTAAATGCTGGTGATGATGCGGGTACGACATGTGGTAAGGAAAGTATATAAGCGTTGAAGAAATCCATAGGGAGTCATTCTAGCTACGATACCGACGGCAAATGGGGACTGACTTAAGTGACTCTGAAGAAGGGCAGATTGTTATTGCCCGGTGCCTGGGAACGAGCATTTTGTAAACGGCGAGATTGATTGGCTGTTCGATTGTTGTTCGAGCGTGGTGGGTGCACGTTCTGGCCTCGTATTCGAGATTACGCGGGTTCGAATCCCCGTCCGGGGCATCCAGATTTGGGTTTTCCATGGTTTCCCCAAATCACTCCAGGCGAATGCCGCGATGTTTCCTTCAAAAAGGCCATGGCCGAATTCCTTCCCGCTCCTTGTTGCCAGTCCCATCCCGCCTCTAATTACCTTACCTGTCGACGAGGCGTAAAGCAATAAAAAAAGTTCGATTGTTGCTGTAGTGAGTAGATATGGAAAATGTTTGAATAACGGTATAACCACGGGTAGGAGACAAAATGGCGAACGTCCACACCATATCTCAGAACGTGAAGGTCAGATGCTAGCCTGCTCTGTAAAGCAGGATAGGGGACGATCGGTGGCAGATCTGACGACAGAGTACAATGCTGGTGCAGGTACAAGCGTTTCGGCACACATTGTTAAACATGGGGCTGCGCAATAGACGGCCACTAAGTGCTCCCATGTTGACCCAATGATATCGTCGGTTACGATTGCATTGGGCACGCAATCGTTAAGTTTTATTTTAATGGCATTCGGCAACTGAGGCCATACAATGTGATTATTATAGCTTCCATTGAATCAGTCGTCCAGTACATATATTGTAGCGTCTAAGTATGGACACCACAGGACGGACAGGAAATTCACACAGACACACAACACTTAAACACCCATTCCCTCGGCCGGACTCGAACCAGTACGCGGCACGCAGAGCCAGTACTCTAGCCCCAATTCTACCGATGCCGGCCGATGGTCAATATTGGAACGTGGATCAATGGACACGTGATGCCAGGTCGGATGAATGACGTTTATTGTTATACCAGGTGGATTCTCCAATCTGGACACGCCGAATTCCAAGCGAAAGGCTACTCGAAACATGCACCGCGTCAGAGATGCAGGCCGGCGGGAGCAGTATTAAGCAATCCGGGACATGGTATCTGTGGTAGTGATCGAAGGAAACATGAGTTGTGAACCACCTGAAAATTATTGCGGACCACCTGCATCCCTTCATGCTTCATGTCTCCCACGACGGCAATAGCATCTTCCATCAGGAAAACTGTCCGTGTCACAAGCCCAGAATCGTACTACAGTGGTTTGAGGAGCTTGATAGCGATCTCACACTGATGTCTTGGCCACCAAAATTCATTGATTTCAGTGCAATTGAACATGACTGTGACACTATCGGTAGCCAGTTCCACGCCCAAAAACAACGGGCCCGTAATTTAAGGGTATTGAGTGATCTGTACGTAAAGATCTGGTGCAAGATACCTCCGGAAGCCTACGAAGGATGTATGAAATCAATGGAACGCCATATCACCGCTGTATTGCTTTACAAATGTGGGCCAGCACGCTACCAACCCTACAAACCATGTGGTCATAATGTTTTGTCTCATTAGTGCATACATGAGTCCACAATTTTGATTTCTTGTTTCTTTTTTTATGGACTTACGTCTCGTCAACGTAGCGGTTGTTAGAGGCGGGATGGGATTAGGACAAGAACGGGTAGGAATTCTGCGGTGGCATTTTGGGGAAAACATGAAAAACCCAAATCTGGATTCTAACCGTCGACCTCCCGAATGCGAGGCTTAGTTTTACATTCACCCACCACTCTTGGTATTCTTGTTCCATTAAAAAAACTATCAGCAGAGAAGAACACACCATAGCAGCAGAAGAGAAGTAGAGGAGTGAAAGGTAGAACAAAATAGCTTTTACCACCTTTTATGTGCTACATGAAATTCGCCGGAAGACATTACAAATTTTATTGAATGTACTCCAAGAGTGGTAGGATTCATGGGCTAATTGATCATTGAAAATATAAAGAAACAATCCTTTAAAAAAAGAAATAATAGAGCTCACGTCAGCATATATACGGAAATTAGTTACATTGTAGCAACCTTTGATAGGATGAGTTCTTTGGCCTTAACAAACACACACGCGCGCACGCACGTGCCGTCGCACAAATAACGATTCAGTACAAAATAACATGTTTTTGTATTTTTGTGATCTGTCGTATACAGGTAAAGGAAAAGCCGATTTAGATACTAATCCCTTTTTATCAGCAATAATATCGGACGAGGACTTATAATTTCAAACGGCTGTATTTAACACTCAAAAAATTTGCAAAATATAATAACAGGTGGAATCAAAATTTCCCAGAAAACAATGACTCCATTAGCTAACTGAAGTGTGTAAAAACTGCATGCTAAATACTGCAGCAAGGTAGAATCATAAGCCAGTATTTTCAGTAAATTTCCAGATTATTTAGCTCAAACGTATTTCCACTAAGCTTTACACTGTGATTTGCTATAATAATTTGCAGTAATTATTTAATTGATATAGTATTTTTTCCGATTAAACCTTCTTTCGTACTAATAACCTGATCTATCGCCTTCTATTAGCACTCACAACCTGAATTAATTACAAGCGAAACACACTTAATTCTTAAAACTCCTGATAACTTATCTCTATGAAATGTATTTTAACAAATCATTTAAATTTGTCCTTTGTATCTGTCAAAGCATTTATACTTGGCACTAATTAGGGTGAGCGAAGCGAGTGAGCCCTTACCCTAGGCGACGGATTGTGCACACCTAGTGGTACACTTTTTGAAAAAAACTGCCTCACTTAAAGACGTGAAATTGAACATACTAATTCAAAGGCAATTATAGATGTGCCATCAATCATTACTATTAAAAAAATATATAATTATTCTTATTCGTGCATGCTGGCAAGGAGAGGTCTTCAGTTCGGATATCGCTATCGTAGAACGAACGAGTCTGGTAAATAGTACGTCACGTGTGGTTTCTCGCCCTAAAGCAATTCTGTCTGGGGGGGGGGGGGGCTCCGTTTATGAGAAATCGGGGTTAAAAAGTGTAAAAGTTGTGCCTAAATGAGTTATGCCACTATTGAAGACCACTTGTTAATAACGTCGGCTTAGCCGTGCGTGTTGAGTCGGTGGGCTGATGAGCGGGCGGTCCTCAGTTCTATTACACCGCGCATTAATTTTTTTTCTGTTTGCATTTTTATTATTTCTATTTCACTTTGTAGCATTTCAAATTTGTTTTGAAACATAGTCTCCAAATTATACACAAATGATGAATGATGTAAATCATAGAAAAATTTGAAACAAAAATTACTCACACACCAAAAACATTTTATGATGGATATCCTTCCACAGTCATAAATTCTCCAGAAAGTTAATTATTAATTTAATTTTTTGTGTTAAGGATTATCTATGGTTGTTGAATGTTCTTTGTAAATAAATCTGTGACTTGTGTAAATGTAGATGCATCGCTTATGTAACTATACAAAAAATCCTGCTCCTTGCCCTAATCAGTTATTTAAATAAAAATATATTTTTACTGACAGACTATATAAAGTTTAATCAAAAGCAAAATTAAATAATAAAAGTAAGGTACACCTAACATGTACGCTTTAAACTTTAATCGAAAATAACGTTGCCACAAACTGAACTATTGAGAAAAAATGAACTAATACTCCAGAAAGAGAGAGATTAATTAATTTTTGGGTTAATGATGATATATTGTTGCTGAATGTGACTTATATAAATGTGGATAGAGCGGTTTTGTAATTATACAAAGAAATCACGCTGCCCCTTAATCTTTTATTTAAATAACCGTATTATTTTAATGATAAACAATGCAATGCTTAGTGACAATCAAAATTAAATCACACTCTGCATGGAGATTTTGAGAATTGCTTAGCGGGAGAAATTTGTTTCTACGTAACTGAAACAAACCAAAAATGCATGCAGGTCGGTAGTTTAATGAAGCCAAACACAAGAACCATAAAATATTTAATGTGTGTAGTTCTCGACGGTAAGCGTTATTCACTTACCGAGGTGAGGTCCGGGGTGCCCCAGGGAAGCGTGATAGGGCCTCTGTTGTTTCTCATATACATTAATGATTTGTGCGACATAATAAGGGGGATGAAAAGATTATTTTCCGATGATGCTATTATTTATAGTGAAATCAATGCCCAGGACGACTGCGCTTTGTTACAAGACAATATTATGAAAATAATTGCGTGGTGTAAGGATTGGCAGTTGGAGTTAAACGCTAAAAAGTGCCAGGTCATGCATGTAAGTAAAAAGGTGAAACCATTTTGCTCTGAATACACAATTAATGGTACCGTCCTTAGAACGATAGATTCCGCTAAATACATAGGGGTAAAAATTCGTAATCATTTCTCGTGGAATGAGCATATCGAGAATGTAATGGGGAAAGCAAATCGTATGCTCCAATTTCTAGCTCGGAATTTAAATCAATGCACTCCAGAAGTTAAATCGACTGTATACAAGACACTAGTGAGTCTTCACTTAGCATATTGTTGTTCTGTATGGGGTCCCCATCAAAAGGGGTTAATGGAGGCATTAGAGAAGGTCCAAACAAGAGCCGCCCGATTCGTGACAGGTATACTCGTATATACTTGGAGGGAAAGCGTAAGTGCGATGTTGAAGGAGTTAGGTTGGGAAGACCTGGAACACTGAAGACGTTGCTCTCGACAGAAGCTAATTCAAAAATTCACGACTGACGTATTTCGGAATCACAGCAAGCAAATATTGCTATCAGCAACATTCATATCTCGGAATGATCGCGAAAATAAGATAAGAGAAATCAGGGCCAGAACCGATTCATTTATGTACTCATTTTTCCCACGGGCGATTAGGGAATGGAATAGAAAGGATTTACCGGGCGAGTAAACTTAAAATCCGATAGGAGTAGCTTTCGATTAAGCACTCCAGCCATCCTGATCTGGGTTTTTTCCATGGTTTTCCCGGATCACTCCAGGTGAATGCTGTTCCTCTCATTAGCCCATGGGCGCCTCCCGCCATATCCTGTATATCGCTTCCAAATTATTACCCTTTCGGATAGGTGAAATACACCCTGCTCCACACACTTTTAGTGAATCGCGGAGTAATAATAATAATAATAAAACGAGAGGTGTTACTATGAAATGGAATCACCCGGAATTCGCATCAACAACACTGTCAACATTTCAAATATAATGGCTACGTCTCCATGATCACCGAGACTCTGATATCGACCAGTTTCTATCGGTGGAATGACTCAACAAAAGCTGTTTTCATCACCATATCTTCATAAAAATATTCCGCAATTTTCTGTATTTTTCCCCTCACCACGAATTCCCAGTCATTTAACTCTCAGGCCTCGCATTTTGGAGGACGCGGGTTCGAATCTTCATCCAAGCATCAAGATTTGGGTTTTCCATGGTTTCGCCAAATCACTCCAGGCAAAAGCCTGGATGCTTCCCTCAAAAGGGCCTTGGCCGAATGCCTTCCCGTTAATTTGCTCCAGTCCTTTCTGGAGTCCCAGTAATTTAAAAATGTTCTACAACCAACCACAGCCAGTCAACTGCGTGCTTCAATGTGAAATAAGGGTCGTTATTCTGTGTTATTGCCATAGAATTGGGTCATAGCTTTTTGTTGTAGTAGAATGACTTCTGATCAAGATATTCGAGTTTTACGAAACGATTCGGATTCAAAGAAAGTGTCAACAGCTGATTATTTTTATTTGGCGATTTTCTTTAACAGGAGCAGTTTCTGTGATATATGCGTGCAATATATTGGTAACTATTCAAATATACCGACCTTTTGTAATGAAAGTACAGTGGCTTCCATCTTTATCTGGCACTGCTGCTCATAACGTTTTGAGGAATTGACGAACAAAATGTGTACCATAGGAGCAGCGAGCTAAATCTATATTTCCTGTCCTAACCACACTTCAAATAATCGCCATCTAGAAACTTTGAAGCAATACTTTAATTTGTCTTATGAAAACAGAAAAATAATAGGCATCCACAGTTAGTTCACAGTGGTATCTGTATTTTCCCTACAAGAAATCGTATAGATAATTCGGTATGGAACTTCGTTTAGCAAACAGTAAATATGCATTACAATAAATATACGTTCCGTATCTAGTGTACAAATGTTTGAAGGTGAAAGCAACTGAAAACTTTAGGAAATTTCTGAACAGAATTGAAATTAAATTTTTGTAAGTATTTGAATTGGTGTGATGAAATTTCGGTCATCTGGTACATTTTCCCTTGTGATCGTGGTTCATATTACACACGTTCTATGATTCTCCACTTACATGGGACGCGGGTTGGATACGCAGTCCAGAATTCAATTCTTTGATTTTTTTTTCAGGCGAACGTGATCCATACTATAATGAACATAGGTAATCCTTCAGTTAAAAGGTGTTTAAAACGGCTAACAGTAATTTCACTGTCGGGTTTGCATGGATTTAAGTAAATAAAGATTTTTTGAGAATGAAAAATTAATTATTTTGATCAATCGAGTTGTCCTTTAAGATGGAAGTAAGTTACGAAAAAGTTTCTATGAAAATAAATACAACTTATAGCTACATAATTACCTTAAATATTAATTCAAACTTTCCTTTTCGGACCCTCAAAACAAAGAAATATTTCTCACAATGAATTCATACCTAATGAAAGGGCGTACAATGCTGACATTTTCGTTCTTTTATTACTATTCCTGTACTGGAAAACCGATGTAATATCATTAATCAATTATGTACCATTCAAATTTTTCCGATTTGGACATATGTGTTCACAAACATTGTAAGTCAGAATCTTTCACTAATTTTACTAGGGCGAGTGACACTATATGACAATTTTTAAATTTTTGTGGTAAATGTTTTAAAAAAAACGACTGTACGTCTAGACGCGAAATTGAACATATATTAGCTCGCCCTAATAATTCAGAATTATCTCTATATGTGTCACTAACCATTATTTTTGCAAAAATTGTAATAATTTTTATTGTAATATATGTGTAATGCCATGAGTGATAATGGTTCGTTTTGAAAATTATTTTCATTCAACTTAGTTGTGTTCCGATTCCACCGACAATTAAATTTGGTAAAATACGGAATATCACTTGTACAAGGAAAAAATTTCCATTATATCTAGCTTCCGCAATCCCAATTCATAAAGCTCAAGATTTAACATTAAATAAAGTTGCTGTAGATATTGGAGAAAAATAAACTTTTGTTGGTTTAACATATATTGGGTTATAGAGAGTAAAAATTTCAGAAAGACTAGCATTAAATAAAAGATTTTCTTATGACAGAATTAGTAATATTAGAAATTCGAGTATGTAAAAATGTATAAAACAGGAAGAAACATGAATAAGAAATTTTGTATCTGATTAAAAACAAATTAAATAAATAGGTTTTTTAAAAATATTTCTTATTATAAACGTGCCTATTTTTTTTTTTTTTTTGAACAAACTGAAATCATGGATGATAGCAATTTCATTAATTGCACATAATATTTTTATAACAAAACTTCGCGAGCCACCACAAAGCCGTGCTTTTAGCTAGTTTCAATGCTCCCCAACAAATATTTTGCCACTTTCGTTCGGTCTGGGATATTAGCCGGCAGCCCCTTGAAACGATGAAAGAACTTTGACTCTATCAGTGATGGTATTCATTAGGAAATCAATTATTAAAATAAAGGAAATAAAAGTAATAGCCCGAGAAGAAAAGAAATAATCCACCTGATGATGGGAGAGACCTACTAGTTAATTAATTTAAATTGTCCATGGAACAATATACACTCAAAATGTAAATACGAATATGTGGGATACTTAATTCGGAATCAAAACTGCCATTGTGTTGAATCTACATCCAGTGCATTTTGTTTTCAAATGCCAGGGACTAGCCATTTAATAGGAGCGGTGCAAGCATGGTTTACACAGATATCTCAGTACACATCTCAGTTGAGTTGGTGGCTGACACAGCAGGCGAAAATACTTGACGGAAGATGATAGACGGGTGCATCTAACAAGAAGGATAATTCTTAAAAACTTTTGCATCTCTGTCACATATATTGAAGAAAACCCATAATCATTTTAATGCGTAGCCTCGACTACTGAACTGTCTACCAAGTTTTTCCATTCCACTGCAAAGTTTTAATTTACATTTTCATAAAATATTGTTGGACATACATCTATCGCCCAAGGAATGGTAAATTTTCGTCTTTTTTGATGGATGCAAACAAATGATAGCGATATGGTGACAAATGTGTAGTTTACGGATGATGATAAAAATCTGATACTGAACGTGGTGGGTGAACAATACCGTTCTGGCCTCGCATTCGGGAGAACACAGGTACGAATCTCCGGTTGGAATTCCAGATTTGTGATTTCCATGGTATTCCCAAATCACTCCAGGCAAATGCTGGCACAGTTCCTTTAAAAGGCTATGGCCGAATACCTTCCCTCTACTTACACCATTCCTTTCCCGCCTCTAATGACGTCGACGTCGACAATGTGTATCGCCATAAAAAAGAGGAAAAAAACTGACCAGTATAGTTTATTTAATTTGATTTGCAGAGCATTATCCTGCATAACGGAATCTTACTACACTTAGACCAATTTACGTAAAAATCCATGGTTATATGCAACGCAGAAGTTCATTATTATTATTATTATTATCATCCGAGATTCACTAAAAGTTTGTGGCTGAGAGTGCATTACACCTTTGCAAATTTTGTAATCGTTTGTGCATAGGAAGAGGTATACGGGATATGCAGGATGTGCCCATGCGCTATTTTGATGAACCATCCGGCATTTACCTTGACCGATCTGGGAGAACTATGGCTAACCCAGATCAGGATGGCCGGAGTGGTTTATCCATACCTACTGCTATCGGATTCTAAGTTTTCTTGCTACATAAATCCGTCCTACTCCTTTCCCTAATCGCTCCTGGAAAAAATGAGTATAGAAATGAATCGGTTCTGGCCCTGATCTTATTTTGTCGGTCATTTCTAGATACGAATGTTGCTTTTAGTAATATGTGTTATAGGTCAGTCGTGAATTTTTCAATTAGTTTCTGCCGATAGCAAAAGCCTTCGGTGTTCCAGGTCTTCACAACCTTACTCCTTCAACATGGCAATTACGCTTTCCTCCAGCACTAAATATCTGTCACGAAACGGGCAGATCTTTTTATTTACCTCCTCCAGTGCATCTATTAACCAAGTCGAAAATTGGTGAACATAATAACTACAGCAACGAAAAAGCCGAAAAAAGAATTATCCTAAAGGTGGCATGTTAATCCATTATATGTAGGGCTAGTTCCTTTCCCCGAGTATTTAAAACGTCGGAATTATTGAATATTCACAGTTTAAAAGCGCAAAGTAAACTTTGGTAAAGTAGGTAAAGATAAGGACCTTTATAAGTTCAGTCCAAAACCGGGAACCTTCATCCATCTCTTCAAATGTCTAAACTAATGGAACACGCCTGAACTATACTAAAAACGAAATGTTTTGTCAATTTCCAAAGTTTTAAATAAAATATTGTTTAAAATTGATACGTGGTTGTAATCTAAAATTTATTCCACACACGCATACAAGGAGGAACATTTTCGAGATTTAAATACCTTCTGGAAAAGTGAAGAATTTCCGTAGGAAATAAAATGTCTAGAGAAGGTAGTTAAGAAATTCATGACAGTCAAACTCTCTGATTCCTACATATTATTTTCGTGAGAACGAAACACAACTAAATTTTTGTTAAACTATTTGTTTGTTGATTCAAGTTTTCTGCTGTTTACTGAATCAAAATATGTGCAGTTTCATTATGTGATTATTTACCGCAAATATACGTATATTTGAGGTTTATTTAAGTTTTTGATGCTAGCTAGTTTTCGCAGGAACAGATAATTACAGATTCCTCTAATGATATGCTTCTAACATTACTCTAAAATATGTGGTGAATCTTTCACCTTAAGCTACGGGGTAGGGATTGATCAGTTATTTATTATTGAAGAATTCTCTCCAGGATAATGTAGGATCATAAAACCAACTGGGATTTTACATTTTTGATAGGTTGCTTGTAAGCATCATCTATCTGATTTTATCTCTCCCTCAAATGTAAATCCCTGCCTTTGTTTATACAAATTATTGGTTGCGGTGTTAACGAAGCTTATTATTTCTGAGTATAATTTTTGGAACTCGCGGCTTTCTAACTGTTGAACAAATTACATAACAACACTAGCTGATCAGTCTCTAGAGAAGCTAAAATTTTATTCTAGTTACGGAGCCTGGTGGGTGAGTGGTTAACCCTCTGGCCTCGCATTCGGGAGGAAGTGGGATCAAATCCCCGTCCTGGCATCCAGATTTAGGTTTTCCATGGTTTCCCCAATCACTCCAGGCGAATGCCGGGATTCTAACTTTAAAAGGCCATGGCCGAATTTCTTGCCGTTCCTTGTCCCCATCCTTTCCCGCCTCTAATGTCCTCGACGTTGACGAGGCGTAATGCCATAAGCAAAAAATAAAAATAAAACAATAAATAATTTTTTTTTTTAAAAAAAATGTTACACCCGTTTTATAACGTTGACATACGACAGCCACTTGAATTGTAGCATTTACCTCTAAGTAACCGGCAGATTCCGATGTTATCAACGAGACGAAGCAGCGTAACGAGACAACATTCTTTAACAAAATAAGGTTTCATTTTATAAGATAATTATATTTAATTGGCTCTTTTTTTAGCTTTCATCAGTCTCTCGACTGGAATGACGCAAACCTCTATCTCATCCTATCCTGCTCTAACCTCTTCATCTCAATCCGAGACCTGAATTATCTGGTTCAAACATTCTAATCTCTGTCCTCCTCTGCAGTTCCTACCTTCCGCAGTTCCCTCCGCTAGTAAATTAATCAATCCCGCATACCTTAAAATGTTACCCAACATCCTGTATTTCCTTTCTTTAAAATTCATCCACAAATTCTTTCCTCACTCATATATCCAAAACACGTTCATTTCGCACTTTATCCGTCCACTTAATTTTCAGCAATCTACGTCCTAGATCAAAATTTCAATGTAAAAATTTTGTTTCTCTAGAAGGCTCTTTTCCCTAGTGCAATTCTTCTTTTCACACCATTCCTACTTCGGCCATTAGTTGTGAATTTACTTCCTAAATAACAGATTTAACTTACTTCTCCTGATGCATCCGATCATATTTTTATTTTTAATCTATTATTAATGCAATTGTTTCTGCTACATTCCAACATTTTTGTCTTGCTGTGGTTTATATTTAGTCAAAAATCTTCCTTCAGTATTTTCTTCATGCCTTTCAGTAACTTCTCAAGATCTTCATCCTGAAGTGTTAAAAAGACACCAAAAAACGTTGCAAACTGATTTTTTTCTTCTCGAACATTTATGTCACAGTGCTTCTTTTTCATACGAGTTGATTATTAATGGGAATAGACTACAGCCTTGTCTCACACCCTTTTTAGCTGATGCTTGTCTCTCATAACTCTACTTTTATTATAACCGCTTTATTCTTGTATACATTATAAATTATTCTTCTATATCAATATCACAGACCTGACGTCCTCAACATCTTGTGCCACCTATCATTATCAGAAGCTTTTTCTAAACCAACAAATGCCATAAAGGTGTCTTTGTTTTTCTTCATCCGCCCTTCAAGAACGAGATTAACCTTAGAGCCACAATTTCTTCTCTTTAACGTGGTTTTTTCTAAACCCAAATTAATCTTCATCTAATATCTCTTATGCAAATACTTTTTACTTTTCTGTGTATTATCCCGGTTATAAATTTTGAAGCATGTGATGCTAGACTCATAGTGCGATAATTCTCACATTTGTCAGTCTGTACTTTCTTCAGATGTGTGGTACTTTGATTAAAATATGTTGGAATCTTTCCTGTTTCGTACCTGCTTGATATCAGTTTGAATAATCTTTGTATTGCTTCTTCTCCTAGGGATTACAGAAGTTCTGCAGGTATCTCATCATCTCCAATCAGCTTATTTGATTTCAAATCTCTCGTATCTGTGTCAAATCCTTACCTTAAAACAAGACCTCCTAAGTCATCAATGTTAACATCACCTTCTTTTTTCAGTACACTGTCGTTCAAAGCATCCCCACAATAAATTTTCGTTAAGTTTACATTCCAACGGTTAGTTCTATTTTTTGAGCGTAGGAAAGGTTTTCCATCAACACCGTTAATATTTATACCTCTTTTCCTCATTTCTTCAAACGTTTGATCCTATTGTAGGCCACATCTAATTTGCCTATGACCATTTCTTTTCTATTTATACGCCTTTTCCTGCAGCCACTTTTCTTTTGCTTTCTTGCAATTTCATGTTTATTTGATTTCTAAATTACTGCTTTCTTCCTTCTTCATCCTGAGCGTTTTAATGCCTTCTTCTCTGACCCACCAACTCCAAAACTTCTTTTGTGATCCAAAGTTTACGGGCAGCTTTTTTCCCAAACCCTAATGTTTCTTTACCAGCTTAGATTATTTCTTTGCACACCATTCGTCCTCAGTTGAAATTCTTTCAGAATTATTTCTTATACACACGTCTCCCATCTTTGCAAAATTTTCCCTCATGTTAGATTGTTTCAATTTGTTCACTTCTAGTCTGCTCTGCCTGTGCTGCTTCTTTGTTCTTTTGAATTTCATCCAGCATTCCATAACTGTCAGAGTGTGGTCAGAGTCTGTGTCAGCTCCTGGGTATGCTTTACAATGTGAACTTCATTCTTGAATCTCGGTTTGACCATGATATGATCTAGCTGATATCTACCTGAATCTCCTGTACGTTTAGAGATGTATGTCTTTCGTGCATGAGTCTTAAATATTGTATTCCCCTGGATGAGTTTATATTTTCCTCAAAGTTCTAGTAACATGCTCCATCGCTCATTTCTTTCTCCTAGACCAAAACTTCCTATAGTATTCTTCTCTTTTCCGTGTAACATATTTAATTCCATCTCCCACCACCGCATTACAAACAACCATGATTATTAGATTATTCTCCTCTTTCACATATTGGATTAATTCTTTAATTTCATTATATATTTTCTTTATTTCTTCATCATCTTCTTGTGACGCTGGCATATACACTTGCAATGACGTTGTTGGAAGTTTCTACCCTCATCAAAATAATCATGGTACTAAACTGTTCATAACACTCACCTGTTTCCCACTCCATTAATACCACAGACAGCTAATTATTTTATGCTCCAAAGACAAGTAAGCCTGGGTGTTTTTCCACTTAATCTCACTAATCCCAACAACATCTAACTTAAGTCGCTCCATTCCATTTTTAAATTTTTTTATTCTGCTTACCCTCTTCAGAGTTTTAACATTCCACGCTCCCACTCGGAGAAAGTTTCTATCCATTCTGATGACTCCTCCCCGAGCAATCCACGCTCGAATATCCGAGAGGGGGACTATTTTACCTCCTGAATATTTTTCCCAGTAAGAAGCCATCATTCTATATGTAATTTGTGAGGATTAAATGTTTTCGGGAAAACCTTTGGTTATTTAACGAAGTGTTTTTTTAGTTGCTTTTTGACACCATGCCTTCCATAGTTTCTGATTCATCCACATCTAGGTTTCGTTTCTAACACTATGGGCAAGAGGGTACCCTGTAACTTTCCCCGCTCTTCCACCCTCCCTTCAGAAGATAGTTGGCAAGCAATGGGTGCCTCCTTACTCTAACAGTCATTCATACGCTAGCATCTCGTCCGTGCAAACGGCGTGCACCACTTGAAGGAGAGGTTGATATTTGGTTAGAAGAGCCTCATAATCACTCCGAACCCTTTCAATGATCTGATATCACTTTTAAGTGTCCTCTGAAAATTATTGAACGTCTTATGTTAAAGAAAACAAAAGCATAAATATAAAAATAATCTCCTTTTTTTACTAACTACGATTCAGCACCAGTTTGGCAAAACTCTGCACAAGCTACGCAGGTTGATATATCACTAAATGATACTGGTCGCATTGTAACAGGTTGCCTGAAACCAACTCCTGTCGGCAAAATATACCAAATCATGGGTATAGCACCACCTGACATTCTAAGGAAAACAGCTGCAGGTATGGAGAAGAGGAAAAATAAAATAGACCCCAGGCTTGGCTAAAGTCAAGAAAGAGCTTCATACAGTCAACTAAAGCCATAACATCTTCACCTGGAGCGCGCCGTATAGAACTATGGCGAAATTCGTTACCTGAAGGGCAATGAAGGAATATCAAAGAGGCACCGGCCGCAGGGTGTAATCAGCCATATGCCACATGGAAGTCACTAAACAGATTAAGAACTGAAGGGTCCTGATGCAGATCTAATATAAAAAAATGGGGTTACACTACTGAAAGCGAACTATGTGAATGTGGTGAGCTGCATGACCCACAACATCTTCTGATATGCAGGAATATTCCTGAAACCTGCACTATCGACGACCTTTTTGGGGCAAATGAGAAGGCCATCAAGACTGCAGAATTCCGGTCACATTCCATTTGATTGTGTTCCATAGTTCATAAGTTTGATATTAATTAATTAATTTTATTTGTTTTGTTTCAACTAATGTAATGTTATGTCCTGGACACGAGAACTAAAACTAACTTCGATTAATAATCAATCAGTTAGCCCTGCAACAAATGCTTTACAACATGCCAATAAAGCCACCGGTCTTTTCATTAATATTAGCAACAAAAATTTTCCGTTTATATATTTCTCTTAAGAAAATGTTTTGTACATCTTCATATTCTGTAAAATTTTAAGACTTGTCCGTGTTAAAATTTATTTTCACACAATTCGCACATATTATAAGCCTTTCTCAGTATAGTAGATTCTTATTAATAACCACACATACAATATGGCCATGGCTTCTCTCACGTTCATACTCAGGGTCCAACATTGCTCACTCACACAGAAGACAAATGTATCGTAATATTTCCAGAAAAATCGTAGTACCAAACGTTAAATATATTTTACTACAATAAATACTTCATACCTTACGGTTTCACATTTCACTTTAGAATATGAGTATAAGGAAGGTATATAAAAACAACAAAAAAAACTAATATAAAAAATCTACGACCAGAAAGATATTTGTTTTCTTTGCCTGTGTTCGTAATTACTATGGTCGATAACCACCAGATACATCGCATAAACATTCAAAAGAGCTTAAATTAAGTCTTCTATAAGATAATGAAATTTATTTCACAGTAAACATCTTACAAATGTAGTATAGAGAAATCATCCTTTACTCTTGTCTCTGCATTCAATCCTCAATATCGAACCACTCAAGCAATAATCTAATTTTTTGTTATTAAGTCATAATTACTCTCAATTTTTGTTTATGGTATTATGCTTCCTTGAAAAGGCCATGGCAAATTCCTTTCCGTTCCTTGTCGCCAGCCCCATCCCACTTCTAATGACCTCGACGTCGACGAGGCGTAAATCCATAAGTAGAAAAAAATGGAGTGATTTGGGGAAACCATGAAAAACTGAAATCTGTATGTCTGGACTGTAGTTCGAACTCTCCACCTCCCGAATGTGCGAGGACAGAGTGATACCGCTCATTCATTACTCTCCTCACTATAACTGGTGGTCCAGTGAAGCTTCTTTAGACTGGTAAGTAACAGCGACAAAACTGATTACTTACTGTACTTTATTTGCTGACAAAGTTGTTTTATTTAAATTTGCCTCGAAGCAGACGATTTATTTATTATTGAATGCAGGTTTGTAGATTAATATTTCTCCCTAATTAATTACTGCGTAGGAAACAGTACCAGTAGTGATCAGTAAAAATGAAACTCCAAGCAAATCAGATATAGCCTCTGCAACGGACTTCTTTTGTTTGCGGGACTAGTTTCCGAAAATTAAAATCTTAACTGCAGTTGTTACTGAATATATTTTCGTGCGTTGCTTATTTATGATTCATATATTTTAAATCCTGTGACAGGTTTTCTAGAGAAAAAAAAAAAAAATACCCACCTAACAGTTTTAAAATCAGTAATTTTCCAGTTTATTGTCCAGAATTTCTCTTAAAAATTATTTACTGGTTTCATAACCATTTTACGTTCATTTTTGCAGAAACATACTGGACTGAATTTATTATTTAAAAAAAATAATTTCATACAGATGAGAGGTGAAAGAGTGATGTCCAAATGTATTCAGTGTTAGGTGCTAGATGTTACTCCGCATCTCAATTTGTTCAGGATCTCTCTTACTAAGTGGCTGCTGTAAGGCACTGAATAACTCATTAGGCTAAGATTCCTAAAAAGAAGTGGAATTAAAAATTAATTATTATGCAATTTATTTACTTCTTCTAACCCAGAAAAATTAATGATTTTAGAAATTTTCGTAACAAATAATAATTGAAGGTACTTCAACTTTAATTTATCCATCCAAGAAATCGTATCCGACACTGGCAAGCTACATGTAAAATTTGCAGTGACGCTGGCGTGGTTAAAAAATAAAAAAAAAAAACAGAAAACAAATATCAAAGCAAAAATTCTAAATACTAATTCTAGTAAGGAACTAATTTAAATCCTAAATATAATGTTTTGACAGTCACTTTACTTAAATCTACTATCTATTATATACAACATGCACATATTAGTACAGTGTATACTACAGTATGAAGAAAGTAAAAACAACAAAGCTCCTGCAAACAGAGACATAAATTATGTTCCAGTTGGCGGTTTGCCATCAGTAAATTCTGAAGAGCTCATCCGCTTTTCTAAGTCGGGAAGAGAATTGCGGCAGAGTGTATCAAACTTCGTTTTCATAATATTTCTGCCACGTTCTGCCCCTCGTGGGCCTAACTTCATTCCCGCACCAAGGTGCGCGTAAACTTCCATTCCGAAGACTTTCCTCTGCAGTCTCCTCTTCTCCTTAACCACATCGTGATGTTCATCAAAGTTTCATGACATAGCCTCAACGTAACTGGAGTTTAAAATAGTCCAACTTCGACTGTAAATACGCCATTGTGAAGCTTCAACTTCTGCTGAAATAACATTAAATATGGAGCACGAGAATCGCTGTAAAGTTTTGCAGACTCCTGTTTCGATTTATTTCTTGGTGACTTTGAGTTTTAAGGAAATTGTGGCTGCAATATTTATATAACTGAAACTCATCTTCATGACTATTTAAGTGATTTCCCTTTTGAAACGAAACATGTATTTGAAAGGGAAAACACGTTATAAGGAACACATTCATACTACAAATATAGTATAGTTTTATTACCACAGGAACAAAAACTTTCTAGTTTCTGTAAACTAAGCCGAAAGCTAATTAATGTTTCTGAAATACATTTTTTTTCAAGACTAATGTTTGCGGGCCGTCTATTTCTTTTCTGGGATATATGTTAATATTACTTGTCTGGTTTATATTTAACTTCGATTCTTTTAATATAATCAGACTTTGGAAAATAAATGTTGTCATTGCTATAAATATCTCTACAGTGAGGCCTGGTTTAGTGTAGCTGATTGTAGTAATATTGATGACGTTAGTTAGTTTTAGTTTCGCAAACACACTGAAACAAACTGTGCATTGAGTACCTTACTGTGGATAGACTTGATAGTAAGAAGTACAGTAGAACAGGTGTTAAAAGGTGGTACCTGCATTTATATTAAGTCTAAATAGAGACAGAAAATTCGCCGGCCAAACCAGCCGTTCTATTACAGACATTACTGCCTTACATTAAGCTGAAATATAAGAAGTTTACTTATTTATTTGAATGCAAGTCTAATCCAAATTTGATGTAATTCCCGAAAAGTATTTTCTTTTCAGTAATTTTTCAGCTATCTTCTGCAGTATTCTAATGGCGAGTATTAAAATCACACAGAGTTGGAGATTAATGGACTCATTAATGAGCTCCTCATCTCATAACCAACACCGTGCTCCAGATTTTTTGTAATAGGTCTAGATGTGTCTTCGTAAATCTAACTCTACGTAGAAATACAAATTCGTTACCAGTTGTTGCGTGGATTAATTATTTACATACCTTTCTCTTAAACTGATATCGTCAAGAGATGAATACAAATTATTTTTGTATGAAGGGCCTCAACAACAAACTGTTACTATTATTGATTCAAGTCCACCAGGGAGCGCTTATGACTAGTTACTTTTGTTTGCTCACTTTCGTTCCCAATACATCTTGAGCCCAGCTAAAAAAAGTTCCTGTAACTTCAATGCTTTGAATAAAACGATGCCACTCGTACGCTGAAATCCCAATAACCATTTGGACAGCAATAATTTAACTTCAATTTCTCAGCTTTTTGATGTCTCATCAAAAAGGAACGTACCATATTTCACCCTGGTGACCAATGGCTGAACATTAATCGAAATCTCATAAAAGTCTAACCATTAAGTTTTGCGTGAACTGCACTTATTGAAAATTTTAGTATAATTTGTTAAATTTACCGTTCCTTCCACATCAAATCAAAATAATACATATCATATTTAACCCGGGAGACCAAGAGCTGTACACAAATCGAAATCCCCTTCAAAATTGGTGATGTGATGGCTATAAGAGAAATAATTGTTTTCAACGTTTGAGCTCAGTTGGTCCTTACAGTCAGCTATATGTTAAACATATATTTAACCCTAACTGACGAATATTAAATGTAACAGAGATGATATGCGAATATCGTGGGGTTCCAGATCGATATTTGGCCATACCGTTACGTATTTTGTACTCGGCCGTTTCAGCGTACAGGCAAACCGCAGCAGCTGCCTCTTCAAATGCATGTGTTGTTTGTGGTTACACTGTTGTGTGGGTTATGCTACATTAGTAATTAATAACGTTCCCCTATTCTCGGAGTCAATTGTAGTTGGATATGCCTAGCTGTGCCATAAAGTTTTTAGTTTTGAATGTTTGATGCTACCTATATGTTTGTAGTACTAATATTTTGTATGATGTTTTTGGAAAATTTCAAATATTACTAAAGATCTCAATGCATAATTTACACTAGGGCCTAGAACATTATGCTTCACGCTAAATGTGTTATAATAATTAGACTCTACCTATGTGGCATTTCTAAGCAGATTTCTTACGAAATAAATGGATGTACAACAGATTACACCATAAAATGATTTCGTTCGTCAATAAAATGCCGTATAACTGGACCAGCACATATCAGCTTCAATTGTTACTATCATTATTAAAATAAAAATAGTTCCGTTGGGCCGGAATGACCTGGTGACAGGGTTTCTACTGGCTGCGCATTCCGCCCCTGTCGTAGCCGCCTTAACCTAACCCGGCAATCCTACCGGGTACAGGGGACTTACAGTTTAACGTGGAATCCGAACCACGCAAGCGTTCTGGCGTACTTCACATTACACATCGAGCTGTGCCAGAGGTGAAGGTCGGGTTAAGTGCCTATGAAAATCCCTGCCGAGGCAGGGATTAGAACCGGGGACCTTTCGATCATCAGTCAGACACCTTAACCACTGAGCCAACATACCACTCATTTTTAAAAACATTTTCTATTATAAACCTTTATGAGTTGGCATAATAAAGTATGCTTATATTACATTACATTATTGATGTGTCATCTGGGAGTTTTTGATCTCTGACCTGCGATAGTAAAAACAATGCCCTGCATTGCTTTGAATATAATTAAAATTTCCTAGCAATTTTTTTAAATACTCTCCTATTTGTTTATTCTTCAGAGAACAATGCCACAATCCGACTTTTTTTGCCTATGGCGTTACGCCTCGTCGATGTCGACGTCATTAAAGGCGTAAAAGGACGGGGGGCCACGAAAGGGAAGGAATTTTGACATGTCTTTTTGGAGTCAGCATCCCGGCACACGCCTGGAGTGATTTTGGGAAACCATGGAAAACTCAAATCTAGATTCCCGAACTGGGATTCGATGCCACGCCCTCCCGAAAGCGAGTCCAGAGCGTTACTGCTCGAACACCACGCTCGGTGCCACGATTCGAAATGATTCTTGGTTTACTCGGATATTCGAAATATACCCACTAATCGTATATGCTGCAATCGGTAAAATTAGATAGTGATTTTTCAGTATGATGCGTTTTATTTTGAAAATACTTAGGCTAATGAGAATTCTATCTGATGTACCTAGATATTTCCGAAGATTCAATTAGACCGAAATATTACTTTGAACATCTACTTTCCATAAAAAATTATGAAATACTCTAATTCGAGATATATTCAACTATAACAATTTGCTTCGTCTGTCCATTCAGAGAAATTTATAGATTTTTCACACACACACACACACACATCTTTATATATATAAAAATCACGTGTCACGATGTTCGTCCGGGATGAACTCCGAAACTACATAACCGATTTAGATGAAATTTGGCTTACTGTGTGTAATTTAGTCCAACTTAAAAGATAGGATAGTTTTATCTGGATTATAGACCTCAATATTTATTATTTGCGAAATAAATGTTCATTATATGTTTGGCATGGGACAATGGTTTGTAATTATTTGTAAGCCACCAATGCTAAGCGGTCTGCTGGCTAAGTGGTTAGGGCGTTTGACTGGTGCTGGAAAGGTCCACGGTTCGAGTCCCTGTCTCGGCGAGGATTTTTATAGACACTTAACCCGTCAATAACCTCCGGCGCAGCATATTGTGTGAGGTGAAATAGGCCAGGACGGTACTGTGGTTCGGATTCGACGTTAAAATGTAGGTCCCCTGTGCCAGGCAGGATGGGCGGGCTAAGTAAAGGCGGCTACGACAGGGGCAGAATGCCCAGCCAGTAGAAACTATGTCACCAGGTCATTACGACCACATGAAATTATTATTATAGTTCCATAAGTTTCTAACAGATGGCGATGTGTTAACTTATCGATACAACACTTGGATAGCTAGGTTGGGCAATCCTCCAGTAGATCACGTTCTGTTTCAATTTATTTATGCTACAGTTTATTCCTAACAGATGGAGGTGTGTTAATTTATCGAACCATCCAGTAGATGGCGTTGTATTTCGATTTATTTATGCTACAGCCATATGTGTGAGTTTCTTCAATTTTAATTGTGCTGTGTATTGTGTTATAATTATACTGTATTGTTGTTCATCGTTTGTGTGTCTTTATACCTAACGACAAAGTAATTACACAAATGAATATAACATTGAAGAAAACGTTACGATAAATTCGAATCGTGTAAGTATTTCTTGCTATCTTATCATTTTTCTTCTTCTTTTTGTTATGGTCAGCTAGAGACCACATGTCAATTTCAATTCCTCTCCTGTTGTTTTTTCTTTTCCTCCCCAAGTACTCCTTCATTATTGCACTCCTCTCTACCCTTTGAATCCTGCCATATTCAAAGTCTGCTATCGAAATTTTTTTCTTTCCATACGGTTCACTGGTATTATTTCGTTTCAAATCTTTCTAAACCTCTTGAAAGCCTGGTGTCATCCATGCTATAAATATATATAAAAAAATATCATTCTTCTTTTTCTGTATTTTTTCAATGTTATTTTATATTTCCTCATTAGTTCTTAACTTCCATTTTACTTTATTTTTCAATGGACCCAAAAATTCCGGTTTCACCACTGTATTATAGTGTCTTATTTTAATGCTTTCAGAAAGGCACTTTTTCTTGTAATTCAAATATTTTTCAGTGAAATGTCGCCAAAAATCTAACCTCGACAATGCGTGTAGCAGAGAGGCAAGACGCACGACGAGAGAGCTCATCAATCAGCAACACAAATCGCGGCAAGTAAGGAAGTTCAAAGAATCAGGACAGCTGAGCGTCGTATGCAAGAATCTCAAGAACAGAGTGATGAACGTCTGTGACAGAATATTTCGAGAACAAGAGCGGCACGAGAACAGCACATAGCTACATTTAGAGAAAGAGAACGAGAGAGACAGTAAATAAGCCGTGCTTTAACATGTGTACATTTGTTCGTCTTGCGTTCCAATATGCACCAGCATTGATTACTCTGCACATTCTAAAACTGCAATCGGTGCAATGAACAAATATGCCAATATTATCAGGCGTTGAAATTCCGCAATGAAGCAGCCAGCATGTGTTGTGCATCAGGAAAAGTTGTATTATTACCACTACCTAATCCGCCAGAACATTTACAATCCTTCTTGCTGGCGAATCAAACGACTCGAAATTGTTTATGCGCGAGATACGCAAATTCAATTCTTGCCTCCAGAGGACGTCTTTTTAGGGCAACAAAAATTTGCGATCTTACATCTGATGGACGTCATTTTGAAACTAAATTCAAAATACAAGGCCAGGTGTACCATAAGATTGGGTCGTTGATACCGATGCCAAACGATGACCCGAAGTTTCTCCAAATCTATTGGAAATTGTGAGGAACGCTTGAAAACTAGGTGCCAGTATAATTTCATCGAACAAGCAGAAGAGAGAGCAATTGTGGTATTGTTGTAAAATTGTTTGGAAAATAATAATCAACTTATTCAATTGTGTCGCCACAATTAAAAACTGACAACTATCAAATTGTTATCAAAGCTGACAAATTACCATCAGGAGAACACGCTGGCAGTTTCAACGCGCCAACCGTAGATGAAGTTGCAGTTTTTATGGTTGGTGACTCAGTTGATTAAAGTTACACGTCAAGAAAGAACTGTTAGTATAATTTCGGATCTACACCGTTCGTATGACGCACTCCAGTATCCACTGATATTCTGGCAAGGGCAGAATGAATATCACATCAACATCAAACAGCGTGATCCAGTTGCTGGTAAATTTAATATTCAACTATTTAATTTGTTATTTTATTAGTACAGTAGACCCGCGGTATTGCGACCAGGGGCCGGATTATAGCGGGCCCACTATATTGATTTCTTATTCTTTTCTTTTTACTATTTAATTTATTATTTTTCAGGTAATAAAACAATTAAAAAAGTTACTTCAATGAAGTACTACGCCCCCCCGATTGATGATTAGACGTAATTAGGATAACTATACCCTTCTATATCGTCAACTGTGCCTTCAATACGTCGTGGATATGTACGCCAAGGTTGAAAACAAGCATTTGCGATTTATTCGATACAACCAGGCTAAATTACGATCGGAGGAATAGATCCTCTTACAAGATACTGTTATCGGCAATATTTATGAAAATTTAAACGCCAGTGATATAGGTAATGCATTTATTTTACCTTCAAGCTACATCGGCAGTCCACGGAACATCCAGGAATATATACAAGATGCGATGACTTACGTACGTCATTATGGTCGTCCAGATTTGTTTATTACATTTACATATAATCCGAATTGGGAGCAAATACAAACTTTGCCATTACCAGGCCATCAATCAATGCATCGTCGTGATGTCACGGCACGTGTGTTCAAACAAAAATTAAATCATTGATTGATTTAATCGTAAAATATTCGATTTTCGGTAACACACGTTGCTATCTGTATTTGATTGAATAGCAAAAGCGAGGTCTGCCTCATTCTCACATTTTGATTTGGCTTGAAGTTAAAATCCGTCCAGAAGAAATTGATCAAATAATTTCAGCCGAAATTCCGGACCCATTAATTGATCAAAAATTGTTTGATATTGTTACCAGTCACTCGATCCACGTATCGTGTAGTGCTTTTAACATGACATACCATGCATGGAATGTGGTAAATGTAAGAAGCGTTTCCAAAGGAATATACGAATGATACTATTACGGATATCGATGGTTATCTGTTGTATCGGACACAGAAACGCTGAGATATGATGGCCAAACATTTACAATGCGAATGTAAAATTCTAGAAACCAAGTTGAAATTGACAATCAGTGGGTAGTACCATACTACACCATTTCTTCAAAACGTATTAGGCTCATATTAATGCCGAGTTTTACAGTTCTGTAAAATCCATTAAGTATGTTTGCAAATATGTTAATAAAGGCACTGATTTGGCCGTATTTGAAGTTCAAATGTAAATAAAAATGACGAAATAACACTATACCAAATAGGTAGATACATCAGCAGCAACGAAGCTATCTGGTATATTTTTTAGTTTTCGCATCCATGAAAGAGACCCTTCCATCCAGCATCTTGCAATACATCTTGAAAACGGTCATTTCGTATATTTCACCGAAAAATATTTTCCAAAGAATACTTGAGCCACCAAAAACGACAATCCACAAACTGAATTTTTCACGTTGTGTCAAAAATCTGATGTGTTCCGCCAATTCACAAAATATTATTATATACCGATGTTCCAAGCTATTTTTCATGGAACAAATTAGGTAAAAAAAATGGTAGCCACGTAAAAAGGAGAACCACATTCTTCGATCGCAGGCATATTCAAAGCCAAGACTTTAGGACGACTTTAAACAGTGCATCCAAAACAACGTGAATAGTTCTTTCAGTGTTTGTTATTGGCTGAATGTTCCCGGACCAGCTTATTTCGAATTTATACGAACAGTTAATTGGTCGAGTGTTCAATACATGTCGAGTGTTCAATACATGTCAAGATGCATGTCGCGAGTTGCAGTTGCTGGTAGACGACAATCATTGGGACCTGACACTTTCTGATGCAGCTTTGACAGCCACGCCGAATAGTATTCGTCCAACTGTTTGAAATTATTTTGACAACATGTTATCCAACACAATCTTCGAGTTTTGGGGGAAAAATATACAAACAGTATGACTGAAGATATACTACACCGACTTTAACATAAAAAACAATGTCCAAATCGAGATTTCACACCAAAGATTAATGAAGCATTAGTGTTAATCGAAGATTTATGCATTTTAATTTCAGATTTACCACTTAATCATTATGGTATGCCATCACCTGATCGACCGACAATTATTGCGAATAATGAGCCATTACCGACAGCAGAACAAAAAAATATTTATAATCGAATTATGCTGACTGTTGATGCTGAACAAGGCGGGTATTTGTTTTTTTTTTTTTTTTTTTTTTTTCCTTGGACGCGCCAGGTGGAACCCGGTAAGACATTTGTAATATCGCTGATCCTTGCGAAGGTTGCGGTAGCAACAGAAATTGCATTGGCAATTGCATCGTCAGGCATTGCTGCCACTTTGTTAGATGGTGGGCGAACCGCACTTTCAGCATTTAAGCTGCCACTAGGACATTCATAACAAACCATACGCAATGTGTAAACATCAAAAAGAAAAGTGGAATGGCTGCAGTGTTGCAAAAGAGTTCAGTTATAATTTGGGATGAGTGTACTATGGCTCATAAACATTCACTCGATGCATTTCATAGAACTGTGCAAGATTGAAAGGTAACGATAAACTTTTCGGTGGTACTGTCCTACTACTGTCCGGTGGCTTCCGACAGACATTACCAGTGATTCCTCGCTCTACTTTTGCCGATGAGATTAACGCATGTTTAAAACAATCGTTTTTATGGCGGGATGGTCAGAAACACTTTGATTGACCATGAACATGCGAGTACAGTTTGCAAATAATCCATCGTCACAAGTATTTTGTAAGAAATTTCTGGATATTGGGAAAAGGTGAAATAGAACTGCATCGAATTACACAACACATCAAATTGCCAGACAAATTCTGCACTGTTGTTCACTCAAAAATGAAACTAACTCAGCGTGTGTTCCTGGATATATCAAATAATTATTTAGATCATACATTGTATCAGTAATCGTGCTATTTTGGCAGCAAAAAATGTTGATGTCAACGAAATTAACTTCCAGATACGAACAGTTGTTTGCCAGGTGATCTGATGTCTTTTAAAATCAATAGATACTATTGTAGATGAAAATGGAAGCCGTAAATTTACCAAATGAGTTTTTAAACCTCTTTGGATATAACAGGAATGCTGCCACACAACTCCGGTTAATGATTGGTTCACCGATTATTCTTCTTCGTAATTTGAATCCACCTAGATTATGCAACGGTACACGTTTGGTGATCAAAAGGATGTTCTTGAAGCAACTATTTTGACTGGAATGTTTAAAGGAGAAATCGTCCTGTTGCCACGTATTCCATTGATACAGGCAGAATATCCAATACCATTTAAAAGGTTTCAATTTCCCATTCGTTTGGCATTCGCTATGACAATAAATAAGTCTCAACGCCAAACAATGTCCGTTTGCGTCTTCGATTTGGAAAAATACGTGTTTCTCCCATGGGCAACTATATGTCGCCTGCTCACGTGTAGGGAAACCATTAATCTATTTCTGTTAGCAAAAGACAGGCTAACTAAAAATATGGTGCATCAATTAGAGCTTAGATAAATTAAAATTATAAATTTTAATAATTTAAAATAATGAAAGTAATTGTAAAAAATGTGTAAAAATCAACTTCATAGGCCTCATTTATAAAAATGAAATTTCAGTTTATATAAATAAATAAAAAATAATTGATTTATTTATTTTATAAATATCAGGTTTTATATAATTTCAATTAAGTAATTTGTAATGAAATGTAAATTAAAATTTTTTGTGATCGTTTGTCCTTAATTTCAACTCTCCGTAACTCTTTACCAATTACATTTGAATTTCCAAATCGACTACAATGTTTTTGTCTTTATTAGTGAATATTAATTTGACTACTTGAGGAAGTTTAGAATAATATTAATCCAACGTACTATAATTAGTAAGTCACAGCAACGCGTGACCGGGTCAGCTGGTATATATATATATATATATATGTATGTTAAGTATGCATTGGTCCGTCATTCAGTCTGTTTATCCGAGCATCACATTTTAAATACAGGAGATTTTTGCTCTTTAAGGTGGTGAGTATAATCTCACTTAAAACAGCAGCTATGAGCTGTGAAAAAATATCGGTTTGGAAATGGGCTTACAAAGAAAGGCAAGCACACCTTCTTCATACTTCCGGTATTATTGTTTATATCCAAGCTGACATTTAACAAAAAGTACTGAACATAAATTCATGTTGTAATCCTTAACTATATCTCAACTTCAACAGTTGATTCACGAAATATTGTATGTTAATCACACTATTAACAATCGCGAACCAGTACGAAATAGTACAGGATACGACCATTTACTATTTATCGTTATGAATATAACGGCAAAGTGTTCTGTTCTGGTTACTTTATCAATACCTCCATCCTCATTCAATCAATTCATCACTGCTAATTTCTATAATTAAAAGTCAGGTGTTAATGGCACGGCTGCCTGACGGATCCTGCTTTTTATGCGTAGATATAATATGCCGTGCGATCAATAAATTAATAAGCTTCCTCCAGTGACCATTAATCAACGTAATATACAATTCTGATAATGCTTTATTGTGGAACTGCTAACCGTAAATAGAAGGAAACTTAAAAGAAATCCCTGCTCCCCAAATTCTAAATAATAATTTGGTCTACCTCAAAGACTCAAAATTGTGGTGGAGCGCCTTCATACAATGTTGAGTATTACTTTCTCGCTGTCTAACCTGGGATACACCGCTCGTTACTCTATAAATTAACGTACTGACTCAAGAAACAAGCTAACAGTTAATTTTTTTTAAAAAAATACGGAGAAGTTGTTTGAGGAAGACTCTTTTCGAAATTTTATTCAACAATCCATATTCAGAAGAAGTCAGAAGTCGTTACTATCGTTTTTTTATTATTATTATTTCTACTGTCAAACATTTGAACTTTGTTGGAATTGTTTTGCATATGTTATTTGTTTATTTTAAGCGTGTGTACCACCTGCTGGTAATTATTCCATAAACAAATGGAACTCTTGACGGCGTGTCAATATAATCTAGTCTTCGCGGGTTTGCAGCAGGACTGTTTTATAAAAACATGTTTCGACGACATTAGCTGTCGTCTTCATTCGACGACATCACAAGCACACTGCTAGTCAACGGATCGTATGCAACTTTATTGCTGGGTGGGCACAATCATTATAACACCAAACCTTCGAAGATTACATGGAAATATTCTATATTTAAATTACTTTATTACCTACAGATAAATATAAAAATATTTCATGTTCCTCTTTATTCTCGGGGAATATCATTTAATGACTTAGCAAAGACGGATCCACTATTAGAACGATGTGCACAAATCTTTCAGTATGCAGATGGTATTAAATGATTTAGTTGCGTCTCTGTTTTCTGTATCACTGAAGCTACCTACTATGTTTACATTGTAGGTTAACCGTGTAGACTAGCACCCAAACGGCTGTTATCATCAGTCAGCAGGTGAAGTTTAATGTCCTCTTCTCTGAAACGAAAAATTCTGATAAAATCAGTTGCAGCCATCAAATGTCTTGACTCCGCCTTTTCCCATCGACTTTTTATGTCCGCGTTACTTTGGGTAATAATTTATCCAATTATTGTGTCATTTTCAAGGTAACTTATTTTATGTAGTGAATATTTTGTCACCATCTTTTTTTTTGTTTTGCATAACATAATCATTAAATCTTTTCGTTTCATTATAGCAAATAATCGTTTTTGAAGTGAAACAAGGTTACCACCTTATAACTTTCCAGCTTGTAAATTAACATTTATGAGTATAATTAATTCAGTATTTGGTGTAAACAATGTGGTACTGCATATGTATGTAAAACTGTTAATATTAGAAAAATATCTATTTCCTGATACAACAAAAGGTTGCTGGTTCTGACTCTAGAAAATAAAGAACAAAATGTTTGTTAAATCTCATTTTCTGGCAAGTGAAATCTTCTGTCAGCTTTAGTACAAGTGTCAGAAGTTTTGTTGAATTTTTAGGCTTAATCGTACTATACTTCAGTGAACCACGGATACGGAAGCTAACTCATCGCCTACTTTTATATTATTTTCAGTCTCTATCCTGAAAAAATATAGGACAACTGTGACATGGTCACCTCCCAAATGAAAACATTTGACTAACAGAAAATAATAAAAATATAAGTACAAATTAATATACTCCATTAAAAAGATATCAATGAATTCCACTATCAGGAATAGTTTCAGACTTGTATTTAACAAATATTTATACTTATGCGCAGGGTTACTCTTCAGCACTAGTAAATAAGTTGTATAATTAGAAACGCCAAATGAGTTTTCCCATATAGATATAAAAATTGATATAACTTTCTTCTGCCTGAAAGTTTTCTTCCAAAGGTTGCAATAATAATTGAAATCAACGTGAATTTAAGAAAACAATTTAGATCCCGTGAATTAGAGAGTAGCTAGATTTGTTTGTGGAAAAAACCGCAGTATCCAGTCAGTAACTGAGATGATAAAGGAGATAGATTGGGAGTAATTGGATGACAGGAAGAATGTAAAGAGATTGATTGAATATCTTGGCGTATGCTGGTTATTAGGTTTGGGATGGCATTGGCTGAACAATTAGGAGTAGAACCTGGAAGGGAAAAGATGACCATGACCAAAAGCTGACACTCGATTTGATTAATAAGGGACTGGGAATATTTTCAATTTAACAAAAGAGTGTCAGGGATTGGAATAAATTACCAAGGAATGTTGTGAATTGTTTGCCAAAAACGCTGATAGATTTAAAATTTAAATTTGGAAAAATTAGATGGGTGGGGGAATTTGACACCCAAAGTACTCGTACATAAGATGATAATATTAGTATGAACGTGGGAAAAAGATGATTAGGGAAATTACCATCATAGCGCGCCTTCCATCGCAATTAAATTAAATTTGTATATATTAGTAGAAGAAGTACACATATACACAACAGTTGAGTTATTGTGTCAGATGTTTCACTTTCTTAAATAATCGTAACGGCCACGATGTATCCGAAGAAATCTCAAGCTGATCGATAAAATTTATCGTAGAAGCATCCGAAATCTTTCAGCATCAAGGCAACTGAATAACTATAGGAGTCGTGTGGTATTTACAGTTTTTTCCTGTTCCCATTCATCTTCATCGACATGCTCAGGCTTGGAAGCACAGAAGCACCTTTCCCAGAATGAGTATGACGTATGCTTCAATGAAATAATGAACAAAAAATGCAGTTGCTGCAATACTAATACAGTTATTAGAAATTAGCAATATTTTCTCGGACTTTCACCAAACCTTTTTTTAAAAGAAAATTGCGTTTATTTAATATATCACTGCAACGTTTGACAGCACAGCAGGTGGAAGAATGCTGTATCAATTTAGATAATTTATAAAAAACAAAATTCCGTATGGGACGTGAGCGGTGGACCTTCAATATCATAACTAAGCACTGTCAACCATTGCTCGTACTATTTATGCACCTTCAGCTAAAAATACTTGAGCTGTAGTTGCAATACGGGAAGACTAATTTTCTTAAAACATTCCACGTGACAAGTTATACTACTTCACATGATTTATTGGTTAGTGCTGCAAAGTGACACTGCATAATAGCTTTAAAATTTGTAAAATACAAGTCTAAAACACTCCTTGTTATACTGTAAGAAGAGGTAACCAAATATTTACTTAACAAGGAACGCAATATTCTTTTTTTTTATTCCGTTTAAAACATTTGTGTTTTTCACAAGGTATTATTCAGAATTAATTATAACGCTTTTCTTGTTAAAATTGTACATTTATCTTTAACGGTAGCGAAAATAATATAACACTTGTATAATAACTTCGGACGCTTTTGTTTGTTTTAATGTCATCTGTAGTACAATATAATTACTGGAGAAGAAGAGTATTAATTCGATGTCAGTGAGGAAGTGCAGCTGAGCTCCTCTCTGGTGGCAGTTGGTGGCGGTTTACGTGGCTAATGAGCTTACGGTGAGAAATTCGTCTGCGTGTTTGCTAGCCGAGTCGCACACCAGCCAACTTTGGCGACCAGCTGTTAACATTAAAACGCAATTAGAAGCGGTAGGAGAGCCGACACCGCGAGGGGTAGCTAAAAGCACGGGACTTCCAAAGTGGAACTCTTCATTACGTTACCCAACTTTAAATACGAGTTGTAATCGATATAAAAGAAAACTTCAACTACCTGACACTCACAAAACAGAAAAACAAATTGACGACTCAAACAAAACTTATATTTACATTAGGAAACATATATTGATGTTCTGAAATAAAAGTTATGTTTATTGTATTCGAAAATCTGGTATCTAGATTACTGAAAAAAGGTTTCATTGCGATGAAAGCCAAAGGAGAATTTGTCAGTAGATTATGACTCATAGTATTTCCGTATCTGCAGAAGGAATGAATATTTTGAATAATCACTGAATAGTGTGAATTACATATTCAAATACCAGTTGCAATGTTGTATAAAGTGATCAGAAGTTGTGGATAGCAGCGGAAAAGACAATAAATACAACTTACCAAATACTAGAACTGGAACAGATTTGTTAAATAAATTATCAGAGGTTTGTTATTTCAGTTTAAATTATAGCCGTGGATAAGCAGAAATAGAATCAAAAGTGGAAAAGAACTATTATTTACAGTCTTGTTTCGAACTAGAAACCTCTAATACCGACACAGAAATCGGGAAGAGGTTTGTAAAATGTATTCTTATAACCGCAGTAATTCATGTGAGTTCTCAAAATGAAGGAAAAATAAAGTTTCTGAATCATAGTGCTATTGGAGGATATTGTATATCAATTATCAAATGAAGACAATGACTGAAGTCATAGAGACACGATTTGAGATATCTGTGATTGTTTAATTTTGTTATCAAAGGTTAAATGTGAAGTGAAGAGCCGTAGAAGCAAAAAAAAAAAAAAAAAAAAAGTATTTGAAGCAGATAATTAATTGTGTGCGCAGGTTGTATCCAGTATATTGAAATAAACTGTTACACTTTGCGTTAAACCAGCCTGAAGGATTAGTGTAAAAGGAAAGATATTACTCATATAAGGGCGGTAAAATAAAGATAAAAATGAAATTAAAATGGAACCATTATGTAACTTTTAATTATTACTGTTTTAAAAAACAAAAATTTAGAACACCGAAGGTCGTTAAATGTTAGGTACAATACTTCTCATCACAGAAATGTAAAATATTCTCATTGTATACTTAAAATGTTACGTCAAGGAACAGATTTAAAAATTTAATCTTTGTGTTAGTCATATAAATAAATTGTAGAATTTATTGTTAATTACATTTCACTATAATTATAGTGCTTAGTTTTGAACGCTTGTTCATTCCAGTACTGGCTTGCTAGTCCTGTCGTTTCTTCACCATATCCCCGTTGGCTGCCATTTTTCAGTGTTCCTAAAGCACCTTCAAGGGACACACTAGGACTCCACTGCACTACACCCTTTGGATCATCCCTTACTTCACGCGGTTACCCATCTCCTACCATGAAGTGGTTGGGGTGGATTTTAGGAGACAGTTGGGTTAAAAATATTGTTGCGATAAGGATTAACAAAATATAAAAATCGTTATAAACAGACAAATATGTTAGCAAGTGGGCAGGATATTAATATTACAACATAGTATTACAATTTATATCCAGTTTCTACTAATTGGTAGGATAACTGTAGCATTAAGATTTCTTACATTCTCGATTTAGTTCAAGATAGTGGAGGGTTGAAAGCGTTACTGGATGGTGTAAAATATTAACGGAAAGTAAAATCACGAAAAACCGGAGGCGTTAACAATCTGGCCTCGCATTCGGGAGGACGGCGGTTCGAATCCCCGTCCGGGCATCCAGATTTGGGTTTTCCATGGTTTCCCCAAATCACTCCAGGTGAATGCCGGGATGCTTCCTTCAAAAGGCCATGGCCTAATTCCTTCCCATTCCTTGCCCCCATCCTTTCCCGTTTCTAAAGACCACGTTGTTAAAAAGGGACGTTAAACTGTTACAAAAAAAAAAAAAAAAAAAAAAAAAAAAAAAAAAAAAAAAAAAAGGCGTTAAGAACCCATTAGAAGATACTTACGAAGTATAGCCTTCTTTAGAAAAATACCTTAATAAATTAATCTAGGATTCTGAAAGAAAGTTTTATGACTCTCTAAGTGGAGTTATGATAATGGAAACAGGGTACTAAGAAAGCAAGATAAATTATCATGGTGAAGTATGGGTTGAGAGAGGTTTGGGGGCGAGGAATGGGAAGAAGTTCGGTCTTTGCTTTTCAGTAAACCATCCCGACATCGCCTGAAGTGATTTGGGGAAACCATGGAAGGCCCAGATCTGGATGACCACACCAGAAATTTGGAACGGACCAGAGAAGTAAATGCACCTGTTTCGGTATGTCTGAGGAGATAAAGAAATTGGTACAAGGTAGGAAGTAGTAGATTATTACTATCGTTTCTACCGACCAACAAAAAACAAGTTACATTAAGCATTCGTCCCATATTAGTTTAGTGCTGCGGAAAGCTATCTAAAACATTCCTGAATTTGACTTTTGAACTCATTTCTTTGTGATCAGTTGGAATGATAATTTGTGTATTACAAACCCATGATTTTTTAATAGGACGTCGGTTAACTTTGTTCACACTTCACAAAAATCTTTGAATTAGCTCTTCGTCTTCTGATATAGGTCCCCACTACTTTCTGTTGTTTAGATCTTGTTATTATAAATTCGGTTTTCTTCTTTTTTACAAGAAAAATAAAGTTTTATTATTTTAGTAGTTTTGCTCACTCATGTTACCCTTCCTTGTTAATACAGTTAAATAAGGTGAAAAGGGGGAAAACCTCGGAATGTAAGATAACAAGCTGTAAATTTGCATAAATCTTTGTATCGATATTTTATAAGTTAGCTCAAAACTCTCACAGAATCTAATGAACGCAAGTCAAGATGTTCAAGGTCAAAGGTCACAAAAACACTTTTTTTAAACAAATATCACGTTTAGTTTATTCTAAATCTTATTAGATATGTTGTATAGCATAAAAATCTCTACAAATTTCCTTATTGACAATATTTCATAGATTTAACCCTTTTTTGAGATAGAGAATGGGGGAGCGCATGGACAATAAAGCTACTGTACGATACGTGAATTCAATGCACAATACGATTTATAAAGTTAATTATTTATTAATATCTTAGTAACTATGATTACTTAGTCATTAATAAATTGTATTTATGAATAATATATTATTTATGAATCAAACATTCGATTAGTAATATTAATGATAAGATATTTAACTGATATAGTTTAAATGCATTTCGATTATATTTTTATCTCCAAACAGTTTATCGTAATTCTATTACAAATCAAGTTTTAATGTAAAAAGCCTTTCAAGGTATTTTGAAGGTTTTTTGTATGTAACAATGATTCTGACAATCAGCCAAGATTTTTTTTTTCGAACCGATGTAATTAAAAACTAAAAACTTTGCTGAAATGCTTATTGAGAAATTATAAATACGCCAGAGATGATGCTGATGTTCGAAACAGCCTTTGCAGAATCTAAACTACAAAAGACTGTCTATATCATAAAAGAAGATATCGATCTGCTAGTTCTTTTAAAAAGATGTAGGCAATCACATCAGTAAGATTTTTTTTCTTTTAGTTGTCAAGTGTAATGTGGATACACAAATATATTCGACTAAAAGTTTTGATAAAATATTCTTGTTCTAAGAAACACATATTATTTTTAAACGCGTTTAGTGGATGTGACACAACATCTGCAATTTTTTAAAGAGTAAAAACAATCACGTATTAAAATGATCGAGAAACTTTCAGATTTGGATCAAGGAACTCATAATTTTTGGCAAGACAACTGTCCTTTAGAAACATCAGTTTAAAATACAGTACTTGTCTTTTTACAAATGTATAATGCTCCAAAATCAGAATACAGCATAGACGATTTTCGACATATCCAATTTCTCAAATCGGCTAGATTCAACAAACCAGTCTAGTTATCAACTCTTCCACCGATAAGCACAGCAGATCGACAACACATCAATAGTGTCTACCATCCAAACTTGGTTAGGGAACGATTTAGAACCTCAGGAATGGGAGCTGGATGTTGCAAAATGAAGTCCTGGAGCCAACAACAACATTACTACCACCAGCACCGGAAGAACTGCTCAGTACGATGTTGGTTCTGTTTTGCAGGTGCAGAAAAATAGGGCTGCAATGCCCCTCGGTATGTGGTCAGTATAATGGGCAAGCATCCATCAGCGCTTCATTATATACAAATGATTCCTTTTTTTACTTGTGACTTTACGCCTCGTCAACGTCGAGGTCATTAGAGGCGGGGAAAAGACTGGTGACAAGGAACGGGAAGGAAATTGGCATGGAATTTTGAAGGAAGCATCCCGGAATTCGTCTGGAGTGATTTGGGGAAACCATGGAAACCCCAAGTCTTGATGCCAGGACCGAGATTCGAACCTCCGTCCTCCCGAATGAGAGGCCAGAGCGTTAACCGCTCACGCACCACGCTCGCTCGGTATATCCAAATGATCTGGCTGAAGAAAGTGAATATGTACCTGAAATCCTTGAAGCTTTAGAACCAAACGATGACGTCGATGATGATGAATTGGAAATTAAAGTTGAGTGACAAGAAGAGGAATACGACGACGAACACGAAGTATATTGAGCAGCATACTTGATATAAACAGTAATAACAACAACAACAAAAAATGTTCTCTCTATGTTGAAACATGAAATATTATATATTTATAATAAACTGTCGGGAAAATAAAGTTACAATTAAAGGGCATTTAAGCTATTTGATTTAAATATCTTATTGTTAATAATAAGTTAATATTAAACGAATGTATGATTTATAAATAATATCAGTAAATACAATTTATTAATTAGTAAATAATTATTATATTCGTAATTACAACATTATTAATAACTAATTAACTTTATAAATAGTATTGTGTACTCGATTCTACAGATAATGTATCGTACAGTAGCTTTATCATCCATGCGGCTAAGCGCTCCCTACTCTCCACACTCTTTCTCAAAAGTGGATAAATCGATGAAATTTTGTCCACAACGAAACTTGTGGAGAATTTTATGCTCTATAACTTTTGTAGTAACTCAAAATAACATATAGGTTAAAGGAAATTCGAGGGAAGTTTAGGCAACCCCATAGTAAAAAATGTTTTTACTCGATAACCAGATTACAATTTATCTGCAATCACGAGAAAATGTAAAGTTGGGAATGCGAAATTCTTATCGCAAAATAAATATTTTAGTAAAATGCGACTTTCTTTCATCATTTTTTGACAAGGTGAACATGATTCATAGTCATTATCTTGTCATAAATAAAGAATCATGTTATGCTGCGTATTGTTTATGCCGCGAGAACAAGAGGAAAGAGAAAAGAAGAGAACAGATAAAAATTTCGTAATTACACTATTGACGGAGAGCTGAGCATAAAATAAATCAACCTCTATGTTATAAGACCTTTTTTTTAGTTACTAAATCCCAATGGGAGTGTTGATGTACAGTGATGTGAATGCACAACGTGTTTAGGAGTATCATCAAAGCGTCGGTTCTTGTCGTCTGAATGCTGTCAGTCTGCCCCGCTGCAGCACATGCATGGAAATCGCTGGAGCAGGAGCGGTCTTCACAAGCGGCAATGAGGAGCCACTGGCGGCACAAGTGGGGCCCCGATTTATTCAGCGTCTGTGCCCCATCATCGACTGCAGGTCCTCATGCATTCATGCATGTTGGACCCGCCTTGTGGAGAGAGGCGTCACAGGCCTTTTAGAATCTGGTGCTGAGCAGCGGCAATGGCGGCCTTGCCGATTGCTCATTCCTCCTAGCAACTAGGTCACCAGACGCGTGTATAAAATATTCCTCAGACGAAAAGAACATTTAAGTTTTCTGAAAATAAATTCTCTCCAACAGCGGATTTGTTGAGGTGGCAGCAATGCCGTAACCGTCTGATCTACCGACGGCATGTAAACCTCTAGCGAAACATTCTTATATGATGATGGATGCACAATGAAAGACTTGATACTTTATTTAACTCAATCATGGTCTAAATTTAAAAAGAAATAAAAAAATGTGTCTGCGAAAATGATGGTGTTGTTGTTATTTTGTGATGCGATGTTTAAGTGACCGAATAAAATAGTCCCTGTTATGCGAAGGGAACTTGCTAATTGGCTAATGTAGTCAGTTACAACATTTGAGGATATGAAAGTGAATGCATTACCAAAGAATGTGAAAATATAGGTTACTGAGTGCTACAAACATTGTTTGATCCACTTTACAACGATAGATAAGTAGTTAGTAATGTTTTTGACTAGAATAAATAAAAGTTTAATTATTCACTTATCATTGCTTATCGCATCGTTGTCTTAATGTTTCGTTCTGGCTGGTTCTTGTAAGATATGACGCTATGAGAACCATCGTTAATTGTATCGTCTACAATGAATAAATATAATTAATGACGTTGGGATTCTCAGTTAATTCCTAGAATTCTCGATAAAGGTATCAAAACCATAATCCACAAACGTGGCATGTTAAAGATAAGATAATTGCCAATAATAACATGTCGGCAAGCGAGAAGCATATGGTCACAGAAATGTGAGGAACAACTGTTTCAAAAAATGAATTTTCATTGCTCTCCCATGATGATTACTACCGAGCGAGGTGGGTAAGCGGTAACGCTCTGGCCTCGCATGCGTTAAGGCGCGGATTCGAATCCCCGTCCCGGCACCTAGATTTGGGTTTTCCACGTTTTCCTCAAATCACTCCAGGCGAATAGTTCCTTGTCCCCTGTCTTTTCGCGCCTCTAATGACCTCTACGTCGACGAGGTATAAATGGTTATTCTAAGGCCACTGATTCAGAATTTCTTGTTTTGCAGCCATGTACTAAGCGGTACAGCGTAAACATCATGAAAGGAAATATTGGATGCTTATTACGACTAATGCCCTTTTGGATTGTGGAGATCGTTTCCTTTCTACTTGATACTTCGTTCTCTTCTACGAATTCTAGAATAATTTAGGCAGATGATGTGATGATTCTGAATACTTCATCCTGCGAGTAGACAGCTCCCCAGCCCGCTAGGTCTGAGCAAGCGCAGAAGTGGATTTTGGTAGTTGGGAGCTCTAAAGTTAGGCGATTATTAGATCCCCTTAGTGAAATGGCGGATTACTTAGGGAAGAAATCCAACGTCCATTCAGTGTGTATTCCGGGTTGCCTGATCCGAAATGTGGAACAGGCCATCCCGGATGCCATAGAAGGGACAGGGTGTAGCCAACTACAGAGTGTGGCTCATGTCGGCACCAATGATCCTTGTCGCCTTGGGTCGGAAGTTATCCTCTCTTCCTTCCGGCGGCTGGCTGAAAGGGTGAACTCTGTAGCCAGTGGCCGCAAGATATCGGCAGAGCATCGTAGACAGAGTTGATTGTGGACCTCTGGTTCAGAGCCGTATTGAGGGGCTGAACCAGAGACTACTACGTTTCTGTGATGATATTGGCTGCAGATTCCTCGATCTTCGCCATAGGGTCGAGTCATGTAGGGTTCCCCTTAATAGGTCAGGTGTGCACAATACACGTGAATCTGTTACACGGGTTGCAGGGGCCGTGTGGAGTGCACTGGGTGGTTTTTTAGGCTGAGGGAGGAAGAACCGAAACACGAAATACAGTTACGGGCAACACAATCAGAGGCAGCACCGGAATGTAGGAGAAACCTAAAAGAATCTCGACAGTTAAAAGTTCTCGTAATTAACTGTAGAAGCGTTTGTAACAAACAACCGGAACTTGAAAGCATTATTTGCAGCACAGAAGCGGATATCGTTATCGGTACAGAAAGTTGGCTAAAACCGGAAATAAGTTCCGCCAAAACATTTAAAGATAGCATTAACGTTTTTCGTAAAGACAGATTACATTCTCATGGAGGTGGGGTATTTATAGCTGTGAGTAAATTTCTCCCATGTAATGAAATAGAAGTCGATACGATCTGTGAAATCATATGGATTAAACTCAATGTGCTGGGTCAAACTCATCTTAGGCGCCTTCTACCGTCCACCCGATCCCGACATTGCTATCGCCGAGGAGTTAAGAAATAATATAAAAAGTATAGCTAGCCGTTTTCAGGATCATGCTATGATTCTAGGAGGCGACTTCAATCTGCCTTATATTGACTGGCGTAATAACGTTCACATTAAAGGTAGCAGGGATAAGGCAGTTTCTGAAGTAATTCTCGATTTGTTCACAGATAATCATCTCGAGCAGCTAGTTAATGAACCTACGCGGTGTCATAATGGTAGCTAAAATATTTTAGATCTGCTGGATACCAACAGGCCAGAATTATTCACCGACATTTCAACGACAACAGGTGTAAGCGATCACAAAGCGGTAATTGCGACTATCAGACTAATGACCAAGCGAAAAAGGAGAAAAGGGCGGATTGTATACAGATTCAGTAAGGCCTCTAAGGAGTGTTTTAGAACCTACCTGAGGAATAATTACCATAACTTCAAGTCAACAAAGGACACCGTTGAAGAGATGTGGCATTGATTTATACGAATAATCAGGGAAGGTATGGATATACATATACCCAAAGGGACAATAAATGGGAAGGATGATCCATCGTGGTACACGTGCGAAGTCAAAAGATGACTAAAAAACAAATCAGGATACACGCACGCTCAAGAAGGAAGGGGTGTCGCAGTGATTTAGAAACCTTAGCTGAGTTAAGAGGACGTATTAAGAATGTAATGCGTGAGGCCTTCAACGATTTTCATTCCAACTCTCTCACTAAGAGTCTCACATAAAACCCAAAGGAATTTTGGTCGTATGTACGAAAAGTCAATTCTACCAATAGCAATATTACAGCACTAATTCGTAAAGGTTCCGAGGTTAATGACAGCCGCAATAAAGCTAACGTACTAAATACTGTATTCAAAAATTCATTTACTGATGAAAATAAGGATAGTATTCCCATTTTCCCACTCCGTGTCGAGTTGGTGATGGAATCATTACGAATAGATACTGCAAGTATCATAAAGCAATTATAGCTCCTGAAGTGGGGGAAAGCACCGGGCCCGGATGGAATTCCAGTACGAGCATTTTCAGAGTATACGGCGGAAATCGGGCCATTTCTGTCTGATATATTCAGTAAATCATTAGAAGAGCGAAAAGTACCTTCAGACTGGAAAATCACGCAAAGTAACTCCGATTTTCAAAAAAGGTGATCGAAGTGATCCTGGAAACTATCGTATAATATCTATAACATCTGTTTGTAGTAGAGTTATGGAACATATTATATGATCGAAAATTATGAATTTTCTAGACGATAATAATTTGCTTACAACAAATCAACACGGATTTCGGAAGAAAAGATCATGTGAAACACAGCTGGCCCTATTTACATACGACGTAATGTAAGTTATTGATGCAGGTTCACAAGTAGATGCAATTTTTTTAGATTTTCAGTAAGCCTTTGACTCTGTGCCACACAACCGCCTTTTAGCGAAACATCGAGCGTACGGTATATCGGATCAGCTTTGTGAATGGATCAAGGATTTTCTAACTGGTCGGTCGGTCACAGTATGTCGTCGTTGAAGGAGAAAGTTCTTCTAATCTAGATGTTACATGGGGCGTACCTCAAGGAAGTGTAATAGGACCACTTGTTTTCTTAATTTTTATAAACGATCTCGGAGACAAAGTGAAAAGCCATTTTAGATTGTGCGGTTATTTATAGGGAAGTAAGGAATTTGGCCGATTGCTTAGAAATTCAGCGTGATCTGGATATTATTTTGGCATGGTGCGCTGAGTGGCAAGTTACGCTAAATTGTAAAAAGTGCAAGACAATGAGCATAACTAACTAAAAGAATCCAATTGTTCAAAACTACGAATTAAACAATTCAGTTATTGATATGGTTGAATCTATGAAATATTTGGGAGTAACAGTACAAAGGAACATGAAATGGGACTTACACATTAATTCGTTAGTAGGTAGAGCTAATTCTAGGCTGCGATTCATAGGTCGAAACTTGAAAAATTGCAATGAACAAACAGAGGAGATAGCGTAACAAATCTCTTGTGCGTCCACATTTGGACTATTGTTGTGCCATTTGGGATCCGTTTCGTAAGGGGTTGAGAGAAAGTACAGAGAAGAGCCGCTCGATTCGTGACCGCTTGCTACAGTCCTTACGAAAGCGTCACAGAACTGATTAGTAGACTAGGCTGGGAGTTTCTGGTAGATAGACGACGCACGTTTCTTTTAAACTTATTGGTAAACATGTGTACTCCCACTTCCGCTCACGAGTGTAGTGAAATACTTCGTCCACCAACCTATTTGAGTCGGAATGACAGGAAAGATAAGATTAAAGAAATAAGGTGCCGCAATGATTCTTATATGAATTCTTTTTTCCCTCGTACCATTAGGGATTGGAATGAACAACAAAGAGATTAGCTTTGGTGCTGAGCACCCTGTGCCACCCACAATTTTGTAAATTGCAGCATATATATGTAGATGTAGATGTAGATACTTGTTTTAAAAAATACACATAGTAAACATAATAGCTCACAACGCGTTAGTACAGCATTACAAGAATGACAAATAAAAAAATAAATCATTTATAGTATCGCAGAGCGTCTGTGATATAATAAGCAGTGCGGTGTTCTGGGTTTTGCAGTCGGATGGTAGCGAAAAATTAAGACTTTTTTTGCTGCACTCTTCCCTCTTCACTAGCAGGCCGAAAACCAGATCCAGGCGAAAGTGCTTTGTCCTGGTTATGTCCCCTGCTTGCTGCAAATACTGCCCGCCACGCTCACAAGCAGACAGCGACTCTTGTGCACTATACATACCTGCTGCACGCGGCTCTATTCACTATCGCTCCGTTCGTGTATGGTGGCTACATATTGAGCCCGAGGCCAATCAACCGGTAGCCGTCGTTAGTAAGTTGCATCTTGTGAGCTTTAAGCCTGCTAAATCCCTAACTAAGCATTATAAGCACAGTTTTCCAAACGTCACTGAAATAGAGACCTTGTCGACGGTCTCCCGTATGTTCATGGTCTGATTAGGAAAACGAAATCGTACATCTTTGAGAAGACTGAATATAATTATTTTTAGAAAATTCACCAAAATAAAAACTAGCCTTAATATTATAAAATATTTTACTGTTTTACAGTCGTCACAATATTGTCAAATGTTTTGTGATATTTACGTTGCTTCCAGTAAATCCTAGAGACAGTCTCTAGAAGACACATTAAGGTGACTTGAGCCCTGAAGAAGACCACTGAACGTCGGGAGAGTGGAGGATTGATAGGACGCAGCGTAATTTTGACAGCGTTTACACTGTTACTGCTGCTGTAATCGGATTAAGTGTACGTTTATTATCAAATGAATGAAAGTGGTATTTATGATGTGACTAAATACTTGTAGGAAGTAGATGTCACCGAAGGTTGTTCATGAGGTTACGGTGGCAACATAGTTGGATATCTGAATTTAGGCTTGTATGAAACAGAAACGAATACGATAACGACGCAGGAAAGCCAGTGAACCCAGCCACTCACGAAAATGTGGACAGTGTACGTAAGCTGATGATTACAGACATAAAATAAACATTTTAGCAGATTGAGGAGATATGAGGTATGCGAAGAACGACTGCAGATCGCATTGTAACACAGCACTTCAACCCCAGGATGGTTTCCACCAGTCGTATGCAGACAAAATGCAGTGAGATGGCCTCTTTGAAGCGAATCCAGTAATTTTTCTTAACTATATTTAACTATGGATGATATTTTCCCACATTATTTTACCCTAGAATGAAAGAAAAATTCACGTCGCTCATGTTATTTGGAGGAGAGGAACTGGTGAGCTTTCACTGTTGCTTTGACTCTCGGGTTAAGTGATAGACCTAAGTCCCCAGCCAGAAAATTTTACTGGATATTTCTGACTGCGGATGAGCCATCGCTTTACCTAAAAATTAAAGTAACAGTCCACGTGGTGGAAGTACGCCAGTTTCTATCCTCCAAAGAAGCACAAGTCTGTTTATTCTGCAGAGAAGTAATGGTTTCTGTTTTGTATATTCTGTAGGTTTGAGTTTAGATTTCCCGAAAAGCTGTAATGCATTACCGGTGCATAATATGCCACACTTCTGAAGTGACTGTTGGATGCTAGCAAGGAAAAGAGAAATGGTATATTGTAAAAAAGATGTGCCATTTCATTAGGATAGTTCTTGTGGTCAGAGTTCTATTATTCGCATAGCCCCACTCAATTGGATTTCAGTAACTACATAAATTCCAGTATTATCCAGATTTTCTCACGTTAGGCATCCACCCAATTCTAGACCTAAAAAGTTTTTCATTTAAATGAAGGCGTTATATGTGCTGTCATCTTACACATTTAACACACTTGAGTAACCAATTTGTGTAGATAGGTTTAAAGTACTTCTGCGCAGTTGGGGGAAGTATATTTTCAAAGAACACTAGCTGACCCGGTCACGCGTTGCTGTGACTTACTAATTATAGTACGTTGGATTAATATTATTCTAAACTTCCTCAAGTAGTCAAATTAATATTCACTAATAAAGACAAAAACATTGTAGTCGATTTGGAAATTCAAATGTAATTGGTAAAGAGTTACGGAGAGTTGAAATTATGGACAAACGATCACAAAAAAATTTAATTTACATTTCATTACAAATTACTTAATTGAAATTATTTAAAACCTGATATTTATAAAATAAATAAATCAATTATTTTTTATTTATTTATATAAACTGAAATTTCATTTTTATAAATGAGGCCTATGAAGTTGATTTTTACACATTTTTTACAATTACTTTCATTATTTTAAATTATTAAAATTTATAATTTTAATTTATCTAAGCGCTAATTTAACATGTTGGTGATTTTTTCGGCCCAAGTCCTTAGTTGCTATGATAACTGTTTTGTGGGTTCTTTCTGCCTTGCAACTAAACAAAATGCTTTTGATGGCATACGCGTTTCGCCTTTATTCAAGGCATCATCAGTGCCCTAGATAAACATATATACACACATATATATATATACAATGCTGTTGTTTGATTTTTGTACAGTTTTCTAAAAAAGTATTAAGTGGGTACTTACAGTTTTTATATATTCATTAACACGTACAAGTTCGTGTTTCCATACCAGCTACTCTTTTTGCACTATAACTACTGTCCCAAGTTTTTTAGGCTGCATTTTTGGTAATTTCACCGGCCACGAACTTTGTTGTTGTTGACTTTTCGATGTCAACAACAACAAAGTTCGTGGCCGGTGAAATTACCAAAAATGCAGCCTAAAAAACTTGGGACAGTAGTTATAGTGCAAAAAGAGTAGCTGGTATGGAAACACGAACTTGTACGTGTTAATGAATATATAAAAACTGTAAGTACCCACTTAATACTTTTTTAGAAAACTGTACAAAAATCAAACAACAGCATTGTATATATATATATGTGTGTATATATGTTTATCTAGGGCACTGATGATGCCTTGAATAAAGGCGAAACGCGTATGCCATCAAAAGCATTTTGTTTAGTTGCAAGGCAGAAAGAACCCACAAAACAGTTAAGCGCTAATTGATGCACCATATTTTTAGTTAGCCTGTCTTTTGCTAATAGAAATAGATTTAATGGTTTCCCTACACGTGAGCAGGCGACATATAGTTGCCCATGGGAGAAACACGTATTTTCCAAATCGAAGACGCAAACGGACATTGTTTGGCGTTGAGACTTATTTATTGTCATAGCGAATGCCAAACGAATCGGAAATTGAAACCTTTTAAATGGTATTGGATATTCTGCCTGTATCAATGGAATACGTGGCAACAGGACGATTTCTCCTTTAAACATTCCAGTCAAATTGTTGCTTCAAGAACATCCTTTTGATCACCAAACGTGTACCGTTGCATAATCTAGGTGGATTCAAATTACGAAGAAGAATAATCGGTGAACCAATCATTAACCGGAGATTGTGTGGCAGGATTCCTGTTATATCCAATGAGTTTAAAAACTCATTTGGTAAATTTACGGCTTCATTTTCATCTACAATAATATCTATTGATTTAAAAGACATCAGATCACCTGGCAACAACTGTCGTATCTGGAAGTTAATTTCGTTGACATCAACATTTTTTGCTGCCAAAATAGCACGATTACTGATACAATTATGATCTAAACAATTATTTGATATATCCAGGAACACACGCTGAGTTAGTTCATTTTTGAGTGAACAACAGTGCAGAATTTGTCTGGCAATTTGATGTGTTGTGTAATTCGATGCAGTTCTATTTCACCTTTTCCAATATCCAGAAATTTCTTACAAAATACTTGTGACGATGGATTATTTTGCAAACTGTACTCGCATGTTCATGGTCAATCAAAGTGTTTCGACATCCCGCCATAAAAACGATTGTCCTAATGTCTGCTTTGAATATGCCAGCGATCGAAGAATGTGGTTCTCCTTTCGTGGCTACCATTTTTTTTACCTAATTTGTTCCATGAGAATAGCTTGGAACATCGGTATATAATAATGTTTTGGAATTGGGCGGAACACATCAGATTTTTGACACAACGTGAAAAATTCAGTTGTGGATTGTCGTTTTTGGTGGCTCAAGTATTCTTTGGAAAATATTTTTCGGTGACATATACGAAATGACCGTTTTCAAGATGTATTGCAGATGCTGGATGGAAGGGTATCTTTCATGGATGCGAAAACTAAAAAATATACCAGTTAGCTTCGTTGCTGCTGATGTATCTACCTATTTGGTATAGTGTTATTTCGTCATTTTTATTTACATTTTTGAACTTCAAATACGGCCAAATCCATGGCCTTTATTAACATATTTGCAAACATACTTAATGGATTTACAGACTGTAAAACTTCGCGTTAATATGAGCCTAATACGTTTTTTGAAAGAAATGGTGAGTAAGTACCACCCACTGATTGTCAATTTCAACTTGGTTTCTAGAATTTTACATTCGCATTGTAAATGTTTGGCCATCATTCTCAGCGTTCTGCGTCGATACAACAGATAACCATCGATATCCGTATTAGTATCATTCGTATATCCTTTGGAAAACGCTTCTTACATTTACCACATTCCATGCATGGTAAGGTCATGTAAAAGCACTACACGATACGTGGATCGAGTGACTGGTAACAATATCAAACAATTTTTGATCAATTAATGGGTCCGGAATTTCGGCTGAAATTATTTGATCAATTTCTTCTGGACGGATTTTAACTTCAAGCCAAATCAAAATGTGAGAATGAGGCAGACCACTTTTGCTATTCAATCAATACAGATAGCAACGTGTGTTACGAAAACCGAATATTACGATTAAATCAATCAATGATTTTAATTTTTGTTTGAACACACGTGCCGTGACATCACGACGATGCATTGATTGATGGCCTGTAATGGCAAAGTTTGTATTTGCTCCCAATTCGGATTATATGTAAATGTAATAAACAAATCTGGACGACCATAATGACGTACGTAAGTCATCGCATCTTGTATATATTCCTGGATGTTCCGTGACTGCCGATGTAGCTTGAAGTAAAATAAATGCATTACCTATATCACTGGCGTTTAAATTTTCATAAATATTGCCGATAACAGTATCTTGTAAGAGGATCTATTCCTCCGATCGTAATTTAGCCTGGTTGTATCGAATAAATTCGCAAATGCTTGTTTTCAACCTTGGCGTACATATCCACGACGTATTGAAGGCACAGTTGACGATATAGAAGGGTATAGTTATCCTAATACCGTCTAATCATCAATCGGGGGGGCGTAGTACTTCATTGAAGTAACTTTTTTAATTGTTTTATTACCTGAAGAAATAATAAATTAAATAGTAAAAAAAAAAGAATAAGAAATCAATATAGTGGGCCCGCTCTAATCCGGCCCCTGGGTCGCAATACCGCGGGTCTACTGTACTAATAAAATAACGAATTAAATAGTTTTTTTTTTTTATTTATTTATTTGGCCTTCCGCCGTGCAGACCATTTTGCCATTATCCATTTACATGATTAGATACATTACTGTCTTCCATTACATAGCTCCTTGGGTATTTAGGATGAAAATTGCCTACTACATTCTGTACATTTAGATATCAGGTCTACAAGGTACAAAATATACATTAGGATTTTCATAAGGCGTAATGATGGGATTAGTCTGTAGCAGTTTTCAACACCGCTGTTTTGTAAGTCCATATTTCGGCCGTGCCGGCCACTTAGTCCTTACCCATGAACATGATTGAATACATTACAATGTTCAGTTACATAGTTTCTTATATACTTAGAAAGACAAATTGCCTACTACTTTATGTACATTTAAATGGCGGTTTACAGGGTACAATATATACATTACAATTTTAATAAAACATAAGACACATTGATAGGATAAGTCTGTTACAGTTATCAACATTGCTGGGTTTTTTTAAGTCCAGATTTCGGCTGTGCAGGCCACTTAGCCATTACCCATTTGCATGATTAAATACATTACAGTGGTCAATTACATAATTCCTTATATACTTAAAATGACAAATTGCCTACTACATTATGTGCGTTTAAATTTCCGTTTTACAGGGTACAATATATACATTACACTTTAACAAAACATAAAAACATAGTGATAGTAGAAGTCCGTTATAGTTATCAACACCGCTGTTTTATAAGTCCAGATTTCAGCCATGCATGCCATTTTGCCACTTATCCATTTACATTATTAGATACCTTACTGTGATGAGGTTACATAGTTTCTTATATACTTACAATGACAAATTGCCTCCTGCATTATGTACATTTTAATAGCAGCTTTAAAGATAGATACCATAAAATTTTAGACTGTTACAATTATTCACAACACTGTTTTATAATTCCCTATTGATTTTTTGTAGAAAAGAGTACATGACGTAAAAATTTTGTATTTGTTGGTGGCTAACAGAGTTGAAACATTTGTTGGTAGTTGCTGTTCCAGTGTACCAGTTTCATGGTAAGGTTGTCGGATATATTTTTTCGTAGTGGGCATCCAAAGAATATGTGGTTAACGTCTTCTTCCTGACCACACTCACAGTTTGCATCGTCAACCACGCCGATCCTATATAGATGCTTCTTGAAGCGTGCATGCCCAAATTTTAGTCGAGATATAGTGGTGTATAATTTTCTGGGGCTTCGAACATTTTGGAACCATGTTCGTTTTACAATTCCCGGGTGTAGGCTTGCATAGTATTTCCCCTTCATGGTGGATGTATGTTTCCATTCTGTGTCCCAGTCTTTGTACAGTTTGTCTTTTAATGTCGCCATTAAATCCGACATGGGTATCGTTGTATGGGTAGTATTCCCAGTGACGGTTGCTTCTTTGCCAGTTGGTCAGCTAATTCGTTGCCTCTACACCCATCATGTCCTTTCACCCAGGGATAGCACTATTAGTTTATTTCTGTTTTCTAGGTCTATGATTACTTTATGATTTCGTTTATAACTGGGTTATTACTTTGGTTTAAATGCTGGTTCTTTAAGGCCGTTAGCGCAGAGAGCGAGTCAGATAACACAATAATGTTATTATCCTGTAAATTGATGGCATATTTAAGGGCTTCTAGGATTGCAATTAATTCTGCTGTCATGATAGAGGTTTCCTTTGGCAATTTGAACGAGCCCTGTTCCATACTTTCAGGATTGATGAATGCACTTCCTGCGCAGTTGTTGTTTCTGGACCCGTCTGTATATATACACCTGGCCGGGAGCCATTTATTCAGATTTCCAAAATTACCTGTTTATTGCAATTTTCTTTGTTATTGGAGTATTTACTGTTACTTCTTTGATTGTGTGCCATAGTGGTGATTCATAGCAATATAATTGTTTGCTTTTGCAGGCTTTGACGCTTAGTGCTTTGTGTCAAGGTAAGCCGAGACCAAAGGTGGTAGTCGTTTATGGCTCCAGTATTTTTCCGTTAGACAGTCTATTGCTAGTTTATGGATGGCGTTAGCTAGTTTATTACCAGACAGCTGTTCCTGTTTCAGTACGAATTTAGCGGATAAATAAGATCTGCGTAGGTGTAGTGGTGGTTCACTTGCTTCTGCACATAATGCATTCGTGGGTGTTGATTGCATCGCCCCCAGGCAGGTGCGTAGTACTCTATATGCAGAACATCTAACCTGGCTAATGTACGCTCTGCAGCCGATCCATAACAGATGCACCCATAATCAAAATGTGGCCTGACTAAGGATTTGTACAGCATCAGTGCAATTGGTGGGCTTGCTCCCCACTTTAATCCTGTTACCGCTCGAATCAGGTTATGGGCTGAACAGACTTTCTTCTCTATTTGTATAACGTGTTGACCCCATTTAAGTTTTATTGTCTATTATTAGTCCCAGATATTTCACGCTATTCCTTACTGGAAGATTGTAAGGTCCAAGCGTCATGCTGGTTATTTGTGGTATTCTATGGCGGGTAAATATACATACTGAACTTTTGTTGATTGATATTTCTTGTCCATTTGCAAACAACCACTGTATCAGTCTTAGCATCGCTTCATTTAATATTTTCTGACAATTTTCGATGCTTGTGCCCACTGTATAAATGCAAATGTCATCGGCGTATTGTAGGACTATGACCGACTGTGGCATTATCTTGTGCAGGTCAGCTGTATAGATATTAAAAAGCAATGGAGACAAGACTGATCCCTGGGGTACACCTTGACTACATTTTCTTGGTCCCAAACTGATGGTTTTCCACTGGGCTACTAGCCATCTATTCGTAATCATAGATACCAGCCTGGCTGTGAAGGGTCCTGGCACACCGTTCTCCATTAATTTTTTGCCCAGGATCGGCGGTAAGACTTTATCGTAGGCGGATTTGAGGTCTGTAAACATTGCAACCATGTAGTTGTTGTTGGTAAGGCACGACTGTATGTCGGTAATAAGATGCGCGAGTATGTCATTAGTGCCTTTACCTCTCCGAAGCCATACTGGGTGGGTGGCAGTAGCGTGTTATGTTCAAACCACCATTCAAGTCTATGTTTGACCATTCTTTCAAGCACTTTGTGCATACAAGACAACCAGAGATATATTGGTCTGTAGGCTGTGGCACAGTCAGCCTGTCTTTCCAGGTTGTTCTTAGAATTGATTATCTAGCTGTCCTCATATGGAGTAATCACGTGCTAGGTCGGGCCAAATACGATTCCATTAGTGCAAGCAAGTGTTGCTCTCCCATGGCGGGATGTGCACGGAGCATGGGTAATGTATATTATCCGGCCCCGGAGCTGTGGGATGTTTCCAGTAGGCTAGTGCTCTATTTAGCTCTCCACTCTTGAAACGGATGACAGAGGATATGTTGCACATTACCATGTATGTCAGTGCTGATGATCTACATAGGGGGGTGTTAGCTTTCTAGCATGTCGGTCAGGACGTTCAGTGGAGGTGTGCGGTTCTGTGGCCCTCATCTCGGTTACGTTTTCTCAATCTGCGAACTTTCTCCCACACTTCTTGACCGGTGTGTTGAGGCTAAGTCTGGAGCAATAATCTCCCAATTTTTCTTTTTCTTCTTCCTTAGAAGTTTTTTAGTCTTCGCGCATGTATTTTACATTCTATATAGTTAGACGTTGTAGGATGCATTTTGGAGGTTTTGATGGCCTCCTTCTTTCTTTTATAGCCTCCTCGCACTCCTGGTCCCACCACTCTCGCTGCGGATGTTTTATCACATTAGTTGTTTTTGTTGGGTATACTGAATCAGCGCTTTCTCGATGCAGTTATGAAGGCACATATAGTTTGTTGTTTATATCTTCGGTGGTTTGTAGAGTTTGAAGGCAATTTCAGCTTCCTGTGTGTATTTGTTCCAGTTGGCTCGCTTTATGTTCCATTTATAGTATGAGAAGATATTCGCTCTCCTTCCTTTCAGGATTAGAGAGTTTCATGAGGAATTGGAAAGTTGATCTGAACCGAGGGTGTCATCAATGACTTCCGATGTTATATGTGGGGCACTTGATGGAGATGCAAAAGATACATCAACAAGCTGATTGTAGTTGTTGTGGTCTGTTTATGCGAGTTGCGGAAGCCGTCGTTCAGTACGACTAGTTCCTCCATAACGTCCGTGATTATTCGGCCATCGCGGTGTCATACGCACTTCCCCAAAGTGAGTGGGGGGCGTTAAGGTCACCGAGGATTAAGACCGGTTCATCTAGGTGGCGCATTAGTAGTTGTAGCTCGGATTTTTTAAGCGGTGGTTGATTTGGTGATCTGTAGATGGATACTACCGTTATGATTATTTCTAAATAGCAGTCGTGCCGCACAGACATCGAAGGAAAAGTTAGACGATTTAATGTTTATCAGCTGTACGCGTAATGACTTGTGTATTAATAGCGCTGTGCCGCCATAACCTTCGGGCCTATCTGCCCCGCACAACGTTATAATTTCTAAATAGGAATGTCTCTCTAGGGTTTAGCCATGTTTCTGCGATGGCGCTTGTGGAGATATTGTGGGCCAACATGTATTGCATAAGGCTTAGCTTGTTAGCCTTAATAGATCTGGCGTTCCATTGTAATATCCCAATTACTCCGTTGGACAAATTGTTACTTGTTTGTATATTCCCCTGTGATATTCTATTAGTTACTTGATCCATTGTTGTGGGGTCTTTGATTAACGAGGTGTGATATCGTACTCCTCTCTAGCAGTTGTCTAATGTCATTTGCTCCCAGTTGTTCCCCTACTTTTGTCCTCTCTACTATCCTATTAATTAGTTCCACTAGTTGTTCTATAATATTGTTGTCTGGTTCATCTGAATCTACTGCAGTATCGGTCGATATGGATTAATACCTATCGGTGTTCCTGGTGGCCCTCTTGGATCGTTGACGTGCTGATACATCCCCGAATATGCTGATAGATTCTTCCTCAGTGTAGCCCTATGTCCAGTTTGTTGTTTGCGTTCTACCCGCAGCATTGGTGTTGTGGTGTGGCTAATCATCTCCTGTCCTACTGTTTGTTGTTTCTGCAGCGGTAGCTGATCTAGCACTGGTCGATCCAGATGTGGCTTATACAGTCCGGGTGTGTTGTTCGATTCTAGAGGCGGAAATTCGCTATGGTTAGTGATATCTGGTGTTTTGTACAGGTACTGTCGTCCGTCTGGAGTGTTTTTTGCGTATGGCTGCTGCCAATGTACTGCCTGAGCATATGGTCTATTTTTAAGTAGTTTTCCGCTTCTCTAATAGAGACGTTGTTTCTAGCTGCTAATTCATGTGCTTGTTTGCGTATTGAGTACATCGGACAGGCCCTGTCTGTCGCGTTATGTGGTCCGCTACAATTGGCGCAGCGTACCACATCAGATGTGCAGTCAGCTGTACGGTTGTGCTTCACCACACATATCACAACGGGGCTTGCCCCGACATTGCTTCCCTATATGACCATAACGCAAACAATTATAGCAAATGCGTACGGCGAGTGTGTAGGGTGTTACCTCACACCGCGTCCCATGTATATAAACAAACTGTGGTAATGACTGACTATCAAAGGTTAACACACATGTTTCTAGCTTCACTTCCGTTCTGATGTTGTTTGGATTCTAGATTTGGTTAACCTCCTTGCTGCTATCACTTTAACTGGTGTCACGATTTCCTCTAGCATTTCCTGCATTTCCAACTCAGTATCCACTCCGCGTATTACGCCTTGTTTACAGACCAAGTGGGCCGGGATATAAGCCTCTAAGTTCCTTGCCGCTAGCGATTTGCACATCGCAATACTGTTAGCCGCTCTTGGTGAAAGTGTTTCTACTTTTAATCTGTTTATTCCTGTGGTTTACTATATTAATGATTTGTCCACGAATCTCAGGTATATTTTGATGTAGCAATTTACCAAGCGACATGGGGTGCAGCCGTCCCACATTTTCCGCTCTTCCCTTCAATGAAAACTACATATGGGCCCGTGTCTGACATTCTATACATAATTGAGGTTTTATTCCTACTATTAGCGGATATACTCTGCTGTTTATCTTGGTTTATCTGCTCGGGCGATTCTGATCTACCTGCCTGTCTGTTATCATTAACTGGTACTGCAACTTTCACTGTGCCACTATCTTGTTTGGGGGTATCTGACACAAATGCTACCCGTTTATCCACTCCAAAGTTCCCATCTAAATCACCAGGGCGTTTCCTACGGTTAGCAATTGCCTCTGCTTCCATTTCTACGTCCACTTCGCCTGCCAGCACATAGTTGTTAACAGTACTCACTGCTTCCGTAATGCTTTCGCCCACAGCTGCCAGTGATGTTGTTCCATAGGCGATGTCCGGTGGTGCTGGTGGTGGCGGCGGTGGTCCGCCCCCCTCGCAGTACTGGCCACCATACATCTGGATACGCACTATTAAAGCTTCACGTAATGGTCACTATTTAAACAAGTTACGATTCACACTAGTATTAGTCGAAGACGGTAAGATCCACACGCGAACGCGGAAGTTTACTGTCACGCGACTGCTCTCTGGAACAAGGAAGTTGACTCTTCGAGCGCTCCAGCTAGACTGAATTAAATAGTTGAATATTAAATTTACCAGCAACTGGATCACGCTGTTTGATGTTGATGTGATATTCATTCTGCCCTTGCCAGAATATCAGTGGATACTGGAGTGCGTCATACGAACGGTGTAGATCCGAAATTATAGTAACAGTTCTTTCTTGACATGTACCTTTAATCAACTGAGTCACCAACCATAAAAACTGCAACTTCATCTACGGTTGGCGCGTTGAAACTGCCAGCGTGTTCTCCTGATGGTAATTTGTCAGCTTTGATAACAATTTGATAGTTGTCAGTTTTTAATTGTGGCGACACAATTGAATAAGTTGATTATTATTTTCCAAACAATTTTACAACAATACCACAATTGCTCTCTCTTCTGCTTGTTCGATGAAATTATACTGGCACCTAGTTTTCAAGCGTTCCTCACAATTTCCAATAGATTTGGAGAAACTTCTGGTCATCGTTTGGCATCGGTATCAACGACCCAATCTTATGGTACACCTGGCCATGTATTTTGAATTTAGTTTCAAAATGACGTCCATCAGATGTAAGATCGCAAATTTTTGTTGCCCTAAAAGACGTCCTCTGGAGGCAAGAATTGAATTTGCATATCTCGCGCATAAACAATTTCGAGTCGTTTGATTCGCCAGCAAGAAGGATTGTAAATGTTCTGGTGGATTGGGTAGTGGTAATAATACAACTTTTCCTGATGCAAAACACATGCTGGCTGCTTCATTGCGGAATTTCAACGCCTGATAATATTGGCATATTTTGTTCATTGCACCGATTGCAGTTTTAGAATGTGGAGAGTAATCAATGCTGGTGCATATTGGAACGCAAGACGAACAAATGTACACGTGTTTAAAGCACGGCTTATTTACTGTCTCTCTCGATCTCTTTCTCTAAATGTAGCTATGTGCTGTTCTCGTGCCGCTCTTGTTCTCGAAATATTCTGTCACAGACGTTCATCACTCTGTTCTTGAGATTCTTGCATACGACGCTCAGCTGTCCTGATTCTTTGAACTTCCTTACTTGCCGCGATTTGTGTTGCTGATTGATGAGCTCTCTCGTCGTGCGTCTTGCCTCTCTGCTACACGCATTGTCGAGGTTAGATTATTTGGCGACATTTCACTGAAAATATTTGAATTACAAGAAAAAGTGCCTTTCTGAAAGCATTAAAATAAGACACTATAATACAGTGGTGAAACCGGAATTTTTGGGTCCATTGAAAAATAAAGTAAAATGGAAGTTAAGAACTAATGAGGAAATATAAAATAACATTGAAAAAATACAGAAAAAGAAGAATGATATTTTTTTATATATATTTATAGCATGGATGACACCAGGCTTTCAAGAGGTTTAGAAAGATTTGAAACGAAATAATACCAGTGAACCGTATGGAAAGAAAAAAAATTTCGATAGCAGACTTTGAATATGGCAGGATTAAAGGTAGAGAGGAGTGCAATAATGAAGGAGTACTGGGGAGGAAAAGAAAAAACAACAGGAGAGGAATTGAAATTGACATGTGGTCTCTAGCTGACCATAACAAAAAGAAGAAGAAAAATGATAAGATAGCGAGAAATACTTACACGATTCGAATTTATCGTAACGTTTTCTTCAATGTTATATTCATTTGTGTAATTACTTTGTCGTTAGGTATAAAGACACACAAACGATGAACAACAATACAGTATAATTATAACACAATACACAGCACAATTAAAATTGAAGAAACTCACACATATGGCTGTAGCATAAATAAATCGAAATACAACGCCATCTACTGGATGGTTCGATAAATTAACACACCTCCATCTGTTAGGAATAAACTGTAGCATAAATAAATTGAAACAGAACGTGATCTACTGGATGATTGCCCAACCTAGCTATCCAAGTGTTGTATCGATAAGTTAACACATCGCCATCTGTTAGAAACTTATGGAACTATAATAATAATTTCGTGTGGTCGTAATGACCTGGTGACATGGTTTCTACTGGCTGGGCATTCTGCCCCTGTCGTAGCCGCATTTACTTAGCCCGCCCATCCTGCCTGGCACAGGGGACCTTACATTTTAACGTCGAATCCGAACCACAGTACCGTCCTGGCCTATTTCACCTCACACAATATGCTGCGCCGGAGGTTATTGACGGGTTAAGTGTCTATAAAAATCCTCGCTGAGACAGGGACTCGAACCGGGGACCTTTCCATCACCTAGTCAAACGCCCTAACCACTTAGCCAACAGACGGCTTAGCATTGGTGGCTTACAAATAATTACAAACCATTGTCCCATGTCAAACATATAATGAACATTTATTTCGCAAATAATAAATATTGAGGTCTATAATCCAGATAAATACTATCCTATCTTTTATGTTGGACTAAATTACACACAGTAAGCCAAATTTCATCTAAATCGGTTATGTAGTTTCGGAGTTCATCCCGGACGAACATCGTGACACGAGATTTTTATATATATAAAGATAACGTTTCATTAAATCATGTCCATCACTGTCAGGCCACAAAGGTGTTGGTCTTCTTTCGTATCTCTATTATTAGCGCCGTAGTTGAGTCGAATTTCCACAACTTACTTAGTGACGGAAAATTGGTTGATGGCAAATATGGGCTGGAGGAGGAAGGAAGAAGGAAGGGTGTGTAGGGAGCGTGCGCTCCATCGCAATTTTATCAGTTATTATTATTATAGTATGAGGACCATTACAGTTTAAACATTCATTTTTTAACATCAACTACTCTCCTGAAATTGTTCCTTTGTAACTGCCTCAGCTAGATGTTTTGTTTAGAAAAACCGACCGCAGTGGATATGATATATTCATTTAGAAACATAAATGTTTTTTATTATAATTTATAAATACAAGATCAACAAAGCTAACGCTGTGAAAAATGTCAAACAATTAACCTGTACCACAGGGTATTCATTAATTTTCTTTTGCAAACGCAATAATGAAGCATAAACTTCTCTCCCCTAGATAGAAGAGAGTAAGAAGAAACTAATTAATGTTTGATGTAAATTGAGTGCTGGCAGTTGCATTCACTCAGTAATTCCTAAAGATTCGTTCTCTTATGAACTGTGTTTTTAATTACTTAGCTGTCTTCGAAAAAACTAGCACTATTGGATTTCAAACAAGATCCCTGTTGATTGTGTGTTAACTGCCTTTCCCTAAATCAAAAAGGTCTTTAAAATCTTCGAAAGAATATTTACGTTTAAATCGAATTTTATGTCCGCATTTCACTAGATAACTAGTTTTGGTGAGAGACAAGCATAAAAATTTCGATTTAAGTGTATAAGGAATCTTAGTATATGCTATAAATGAAGAAAATACGTAGCCTTTATAACAATTATTCATGACCTGTTCGACACTTCTCTTTAACTGGACCTCGAAGTTTAATCTTGGCACAATATACTCCATTCACACACTTTCAGAACACTGCTTGTTGGTTCTAAGTTCACAGCAAACTGTTGCCTTCTCTCCAGCACCAATTTTTCAGTCTTTATTATTTTTAAAGCTATGATATTCTTCCCCCGCTTTATTTCATCCCACTACCTTATACGTATTTTCGTTTCAACAATATTATTTTTCGATCCCGGTCCGCTACTTTTAGCCTTTATTCCGTAATGCCATACAAAATATGTTATGAAAGAAAAATATTCTTTCTGTTGAGGTTAAAAAGTTCTGCAATTGCTTCTTTCTAATATTACCAATTATTTTCTTGGTCTTTATTCGGTAATCTTTAAATGAAATTAAAATTTAAATCTAATCCGTAGTTAAATAAACAAACAACTTAGTTAATAGTGAAGCTTAATACGTGGAAACAGCTTCTGAACTACATCACGTGATAGACATCCAAAGTGAGGTGTCATTTATTTCAAAAGGTGTGAACTGAAATGAATTGCATCAAATAATAGAAAATAGCTTGTTTACAAGTGTTGATTAAATAAGAACTATCCTTTGAATTAGTATACAACCAAAAAAGTACAAGACTATTTTTATTTTTTAGCCAGCTATTGTTAACATATTTTTCCCCCTAAACTGACAGATTTTAAATGTATTTTGCCAAAAAACATTTTAGGATTTGTATGTTGCCATTTTCTAACAAAGATTTGAATTCCTTCGTATTTGGAAAATTAAATTTCTCCTAAAGCTATTTAATTATTTTTTTAAAATAATATTTACCTGGTGACAAATTTGAAATATTTGGGTTACTAGAAAAAGCAGCAGTTCTTACTGTTTCACTTGTGTGTAGAGCCCAACGTAACCATTCAGAATACTGCAGATCGTAATGTGCGTCTTTTGGAACTACCCAAAATTTTCCAAGCGTTCACATTAATAAACAACATTCACAGATTGTCGTTCAAGCAGAAAAGTCACGTTTAGAGCACCTTCAGCACCCTAAAATACGATAATGAGAGCCTTGCTAACAAAAAAGTGAGTTTTCAGAATCACAGAAATGCTTCCATTTTTGCACGCCATCTTAACTTGGACAGATGGTGTTTTCATTGACAAATTGCACAGCAACGTTTCAGTAATGTGCCTAATGGAAACCGCATCAAAAATTAATCTCCTTAGCTTCAAAACTCCTGAAAAAGTTTAACCCTTGCAAATTTCTAATCTACTTTCTGCATTTTGAAATGATTTTGTGTAAGTCTAACTTATTTTCACTGATTGTTAGCGTATTTCCATAATTTATCCAAGATGATGCATTAATTTCAGAAACAGTAATTCGTGTGTCTTAATGGATAAGATATAGAGTTTGTGAATTTTCCAGTGGCATGATGCTCATTATGGGACGATGTGCATGAGTCACGTTGGAAATAACTATTCGACCTTAACAGAACGACTTAAGTCACTTTTACACTTCGGGCTAAGAAAATTTGAAAACTGTGCACGCATTTTTACCTTTGGTGATTTAACTCCTTGAAGTACCCGAAACATAATAACGATGTACCTGTACTGGACAACGGATACGTGAACCCTCAGTTCACTGTTAGTGGTAACAAGGTGCTATAGAAAACATCGTGTGACATTTAGTGTTCTGCTGTTACATCAATGATGTTAATGTAGCCGGTTGATTATAAATATTTTATAAAATGATTTGAGAAACACTGAAAATACTGTTTTAGGGAGCAACTGTCAGACAACTTTCTCCAAAGCGTTCAAAGACGGCCACAAATGTTTCATTGACAAACAGCACAGCTGACATCTGAAGACATTGAGAAAAGAATGAAATTTTTCTTAATTCGTACACATGGTACGGAAATGTGTGCCAGTATGCGGAAACGGAATAAAATTGTATTGAAGAATAACAGCATAAAATCTACTTGTTTTATGCTGCTTTTTAAAAATTAATTACAAGGTAAATTTTAAGACTCTTCGTATTTTACGTAAGAGTTATTTTACTATAGAGGAGCTAATTAAAGAAATGAAGGTGATGATATGAATACATTTACGTGTAAAACTGCGACAAAAGGGAGTTTTATGGTACGATCTGTCCTATACCGAGCAGACTTAAAACTATTATTTTGATTATTCCTGAAACGTCATCTAATAGCTGCTTTCGAAACTTTTTTATTGTACGTATGAAAAACGCAGTTAACAGAAATCATTTTCCTATCGTATTAATATTACTTGCTCGACCGTCTTTCTTAATGAAAAGAAGATTATCAAGAAGAAATGTTAGAAGTCTGTTGCAAAAGCAAGTACAGAATGATGGTGAAGTAGGAGATGCAGATTGTCTTTACTGTAGTGTTCCATATTCGAAAATTTACGACAAATGAATGACAGGCATGTGAAAAATCGGCAAACTGCGAGTTAGCTGACGTATACGATGATGATGAGTTAATTCATATTTGTGCACACTGTGAAAATGACTAAAAACATATAATGTATCCATCTTTCCTCTTACGCTATTCGAACTTGCTTCTTATTCGGAGCAACGTGGGAGTTTGTTAAGTGATTTTTGCACGCAGTAATTACATAAGGAAGAATTCTTTAGAAAAATTTCCCAAGTTCTATTACAATTAAACGTGAAAACGCTAAAATACCAATCATACTCCAATTTCATCTTATTCAGACGGCGGTTTGAATGCTAATGTCAATACGTACTTATTAGTTAGATGCATAACAATAGATATGATAACTATAGGAAATGTCACATGTGCAGTGGACACAATAAGCATTAATTCCAGTGAAAACGTGTTTTAAGCAAGAGCCATTTTCCTTTTTTCGTACTGCCTAATTAACATCAATAACGTCTTCTTGTCTTGTATCCCGGTTTTAGCTTCAATTTGCTTCGATTGCACTTTTTTTCAGAAAAAACGACTTGGCGAACTAGGTCAGTGTTAACGCACATAACTGTTGAAGAATAACATTATTCCGGTAGTTGAGTTTTCCTTTTTAGAATGTTGCTTGTCATGACTTTTATGTAACTTGGCGACGCCATGACCCAAATACGTCGCGCCATCGTAAAAACGGCGCATTGTACCGCATCGGTGAGTCATAACCCCCCGAGACTGAATCTCAAACTAGGAGGTGTCGCGATATAAGGCGTCGTTTGTAACGCATAAACCGAAAAAAATGCTCTTATAGCCACCGTTTGTGGTATGTGATTATTTCCCAGTATATGAACGTGATACAGAAAATTGGGGTTGCGCAACATTGTATGAGATAAACATTCTGGAGATGCAAATTCAGATTTCAGTGCTCTACAGTTTTCTGAAATAATTCCAGGCAATAGCTGGAATAGCTTCTTACTTCATCCTGTTCTCAAACCTAAAGTTCATCACTGTCTAGGTAAACGAAGCAACAAAGACCTCATTTATAAAGTGAAATTAATGACAGCAAATAGTATAACCAGAAACATTTCAGTTAGATTATGTTATGGTTAATAAAAGATTCTTAAATAGTTCTAGTCTGTTAAGAATACCCATGGTTTTAAATGATCTTTGACCTAAATCGTAAGATAGTAACGAAGCGCAGTTTTAATTTCAACAGAAAAATTAAGTGACACAAATTGTGGGTCTATCTAAATGTCCACTGGAGATTTCTATTAACAACTTCAGTTCTGATTTTAATATACGACTAACATGGAGTTGTAAGGATTTGGTGTACACTGTAATAGTCCTTCCAACCAAATTTCAAAGTCTCCTTCACATGGTGCATCCAGTTTGCATGATTTAACATGTACTGCGATTAGTTGATGACTTTGTGATGTTAACAAAAATTGGCCAAAACCTGTAACAAAAAAAAATTAAAAAATTGAAAACTTCTCTTTAAATGAACAAAGAAAATCAAAAGAAGCTTTAAAGAACATAGTCAAAGAATGCAGGAAACTAGAAATCCAAATTAAAATCCTTAAGGGAAGAAGAAAAACTTTCGGTGATGACCGAAAATGAGGAAATGAAACCAGAAGAAGCTAAAGGTATAAATCTTGAAATGAACAAAAAGAAGAAACAGCAAGTGCACTTAATATCCATAAATTCTACATGAAAATTAGCCAGAGTACCTATGATTATTGTGTCACAATTTGACGGACTACACGCGGATGTTAAACTAGATTAAGTTTTTCCTTAATTTCAAACAAAGATCACTGTAAATTTGTTAAAAATATTTCATGAGTTGTTTCTAATCATCTACCAAATTTTTGTATGGGGTTTATTAATTTTTATAATGTTTGCTGAGCCTGTTTCCTGCTGATTAACACACTGATTGTTTTAGCTGTCTTGGTTTCTCTTAAAACAGATTCACACTAGTACATCCAATCAGTTTTTTTACTGTGTTATTACCTTATATTTGAAGTCCTGTTAATCAGGTTTTATTTAAATAAGATTATTTGATTACATTGGCATTGATAAAGTATATTTAATTTAATGTGCTAATTACCAAGACGTGGACGTGTCCTAAGTGTCGAGTAAATCCTTATGAAAATGACCGGCTTGCAGCCCCTGTGCCGAACCTTACGTTGGCAAGTGGCCTGAGTGTATGGGGGATGAATTATTGGGCTTTTGGTGGAAGCAGACTTTAGGCTGTAAGTTTACTGACCTTCGAGACATTTCCTAAATGCTAAACCTTCTATTGATCTTCAGCTGTCTTCTCTCTTGAAGATGTCTTCCGTCTTCTGATAACTTAAGCAATGACTTATGGATTATAGTAAGATGTTGATTGTGAGCAATCAATGACACTACTCCATTAGTTACGGTTGGAGAACCGGTTTAGGCAGGGAAAGGCCAGGGCAAAAGGATAACCTAGCTGAGAATCTACCTAATAAATAATGTAGGTGACTATCATATTTAGAGTCCCTTTTATTGACCGCTGAAGACTGTATGTATACAGTTGAGAGGGTTATCTGTAAGGATAACTCCCGATAGCCTCTACAAATAATAATTATTGGCTGAACCGCATCTCGGTTGCACAAACTGACTGTTTGTAATGTTAACTTATTGATTGAATGACGAAGTAACGTGATGGATGCATGTTGGCGACGTAAGCTAACGAGACATGGTTTAGCTAAGAATTAACCCATATTGACTGGTTGGTAATGATCGACAAAGTGAGGGCCAGTATGGCTCGTCGTGCTAGCTCGTAAGTTCGGTTTTGCGTCACTGAACGGAGCGAAAAATATTTTATGGGAGCACTAGAAACTCTAGCCGTTTTATCAATTTTTTATTGTTCAGATCAGGTTACAATTAATGATAACCTAAAAAATGAATTATTGACACTGTTTACAGAATAATTTTTTTTAAATACATTTTTTATTTTTATTTTTGTATAGGTAAATTTGTTGGTTGAGTAAAAGTTATGATAAAGTAAAAAATGAATGCTGTTATGAAAAGTTTTAGGTAATTTACAGGATGTATTTTTTGTGGAGATGATGGATGTTATCAGAACACACCGTCCTTATCACTTACTGATTCGGTGTTAACTATTATGAGATACCAATTCTGACAGCTTGGCTTACGCTGTTAGAATATTGTGATGATGTCTGGGACACTCATTAAAAGAGGTTATACAAGCAGATTTACGGGTATAACAAGTTCAATGAAAAACAATTCTCTTCGTAATCCACACAAATGCTTTAAGAGTTTGTGAAATATTATTCATCCGTTGTTAAGATATTGAATTTATTAGAGAAGTATTAAATTTAAAGTGTGTAAAATTAAAAAAATTCCATTCCATTAATGTTCTTTTGTTGTATTGCTGCCACTTACCATTGCTAGTATACAAAATATACAATTATAATATATCATGCAGCTGTTTTTCTATACTTTGTAAAATTAATGTAGCTCAACTAATAATATCAAAGTTACCTTCAACAACATCGTGCTACAGTGAAAACAGTTTGAATAGTGTAGAACGAATGTTCGTGGTGTGTTGGATTCCTTGGTAGGAATTTGTTTAACCGATTTACTTTTTCTCGTTAGTTTCTCCAATGAACCCTTTTTAACAAAACAACTCAATTCTCATCCTAGAATTCCGTAGATTCGGTTATTCTTAGTACTATGTAATAACATTTTATAAATTCTGCGTCCATACATGATATTTATTTCCAATACAGTAATGGAAACTTACACACCTGATGACAAAAATGGAAAAACCGTCAATTTTTTAAACTTTGTCTGTCTGTCTGTTCGTGTTTTACGCATAAATGAATAGAATGAATTTATCCAAATTACACATAGTGATATATCATCTGTCAGGTTATAGGATACTTTTCATCTTGACAAGTTACAAGTTTTTCTATGATACAGAGTCCAATCTCAAATTTTTTTAAATTTTTTAAGTCTGTTCGTTCATCACGCAAAAACTAATTCACGGCTTTTAATGAAGCCGCACTCAGTGGTAGCTTATATTACAAGGTAACATATTATATCCAGATTAGTATTACAGTTCTCAATGATACATGGCTCAAAACCATAATTTTTCGAATTTCTATACAACTGTTCGCGCATATCGGCAAAACTAATGTACACATTTCAACGAAATTTCTCCTAGTGATAGCTTATGTCATTAGTTAACATATAGGATACTTTTTATCTTGATCAGTTAATTAGTTCCTAATGACAAACAGGCCAAAACATTAATCTTGGAGTCTTTGACTTTTTTAAAAAATCTGCTAACGTCTCTCTAACAGCGAGGTCTTTAGAGACGGGAAAGGATGGGGGGCAAGGAATGGGAAGGAATTCGGCCATGGCCTTTTGAAGGAAGCATCCCGGCATTTGCCTGGAGTAATTTGGGAAACCATGGAAAACCCAAATCTGGATGCCCGGATCGGGATTCGAACCACCATCTACCCGAATGCGAGGCCAGAACGCTAGCCGTTACACCACCACACTCGGTGAGTCTTTGTCGATGTGTGCGCGACAAGCAAAAACTTAGCAATGGGTTTCAGCAAAACTGCACATAATGACAGCTTGTATCATCAGCTAACTTGTAGGATACTTTTTATTGTGAACAGTACCAGATTTCGTCCATGATGCAGAGGTCAAAATCGTATTATTTTTTTAGTATTGCATGTGTGTACACGTATCAAGCAAAATTATAATTTCAATTATATGGCACTGTTTATAGTGACAGTTGATGTCATGCTAGCTATGTTTCGATGTGATATCGACTCGCTGTGAAATTGAAAATGGTCCGGTAAATTAATTGTTTCATTCAGTATTGGATTGCTCAAACCTCTAGTCGAAATGTTTTAATTACCGGTTTGAATAGATGTGAATCTTGGAGTTATTATTTCTATTAATTGATTTATATTTGTCAAAATTATCTGTTTCGTTTCTGCTGTGTTTAATGCAGATAAAAATTGTACTTTTGAACGCACTTTAGAATATATCAAAAATGTTGTGGACTGCTACACGTGGTGGTCAATCAGATAGCAGAAAATTCACAGCGTTCTCGCCGGTTTGTGTAAAGCAGAGTGGAAACAGAAACTCACTCAAAGTGAAATGGCATTTTGATGTGTCAACACGTCTCTCCTTGACAGAGATCTATTAAGATACACTTTTGAATCTCAGCATGACTTCTGTTCATGGACTTTTTTTTTTTACTTTTTTATGATTATATTTACCTGAAAGTAATTAATTATACCGAGATTTACACTGAAATTCCATAGTCATGTGATACCTCCAAATATAGCGATGGAGACCGTTTTGCCCGGTGAAGTGTCTTCACTCGACTTTGTATTTAAATAAAAAAATCTTCCAAAATTCCCTGATGAAATATTAATTTGCAGCTGTCTATAAATGTGAAGGTGTCCCAGAAGTGTCCGTTTCATGTAACGCGATCTAAGTGGCCAAATATTTCGCTGGAATTGTGCATAATATCTTCAAACCAAACGTGAATGATTTTGGCCTGCTGACATGGAACATTGTCGTCCTGGAAATGTCCATGGTCGTTTGGGTGCAGTAAGGCCTTGACTGTCTGCAAATGGTCTCCAATTATCTGAACATGGCCACTTCCAGTGAGTGGTCGGTTCAGTCTGACAAGAAGGTCTTGTTCATACCACGTAAATACAGTCCATGCCAGAATGGATCTGCCATCAATCAACTTGCACAGTGCCTTCTTGACAAGCTGGGTCCAAGGTCTCGTAAGGTCCAGGCCATATTTAAACTCTACCGTCAGCTCTATCAACTATAATCGTGAGTGATCTGGGGTCCAGCCGATGTGTGAAGACCCCATGAGAATCGCTGCAACCGGAAATAATATTTGTACTCTGGTATACATACCAGTGGCATGTCCGTTGAAAGAATTTGTTCAAAGAACTGTTGAATCAAATATAAAACTGACTCCTGACATTAGAAAAACGAAGATAATCAGCCCGTATAAAGAACCCGCCGTTGAAACTATGTGTGTCATCATGGTTGAATTAACTATTTTGTGAACATACAATCAAACGTAGTCTTGAATACGGAGATGATTACCAATATGGAATAAAATTCTAGAAGACTGAATTATTATATCATCCATGGAACACTATTCAGACAATGGATATGTTATGTGTTAACCTTATCTGAAGCATGAAAAGGTCATTATAAATGAAATGAGATTGGATGCTTCGCATGAATATTGGCTGTAAGATTTTTTTATAAGTATTAAAATTTTCATCACAGAAGGAACTAGGCATTATTTGCGAAATTGTTGCGATATTTCGGGAGAGCTTTATAAGTGACATTTTAGTAGCTGAGAGTATGTATATGACTGCTACCCCAATGCTGTAGTGAACTGTTTCTTCAACTAATTCTTCCATCGAGGTGGGAGGGTACCTGCTAGGGATATTTACGACTTCAGGATTAACATGGTGAGTAAGATTTACCTCCTGAAAAAATCGAATCTCTAAAAAATCTCCATAAATCGAAAATTTAAGATTTTTATCGAAAAAAGATGCTTTATTTTGTCTGGAGATGATTATCACTCTCGGCTAATGACTCTCGTGTCAGTAATCACATTGTCACTCAAGCACAACTATAAAAGCCGCTGGACGACAACGTAGATGGTAAAGAAGTAGCGCTGCTAGAAAGCTGTGTGGGTCTGCATTGGTGATTGGCTGGTGCAAAATTTAGAACTGGATTTACTTTGCAGTTCGTACCTAAAAATTGCTTGGATGAAATTCTTCGCCTTTCCAGATGTTTCCCTTACTCAGCATACCTGTTGCCCAACCAACCGGTGCCTTTGACAGAGCTAACCGCAAGCTATATCGAGTGACTGCTCCCTCTGTATTAACCACGGCGACCAACTTCCACTTACGGCGGGCATATACGAGACGATAACTCAAGGACGTGGTCACCCGAGCATCACCACACCTAATTAGCAATCTCCGCAATTAACTTCGTCCTCTCTTTGATATTCGAAACTTGCTAAGCGTTGCACCCTTACATTCAAACAGAATCACTGGAAACAAAATTAAACTGTGACTATTACGGAACCTGTGGTTTATAGTACTATTAACTTAAGTGCGCCAGAAATAAGATATCCTATCCATGCTTAAGTTTAACAAGTGATGAACGTACTCTGCAGACACCTTTTCTCAGGATTAACAAATAAGATTACTCCTTCTAAACTACAATATACTCACGAGTTCTGACGAATGAATATAAGTGAATATTGATATAACTTTCAGAATGTTACTGTTTATTTTCTAAAATAGATATATTAATTTTTGACGAATCACTTGAGAGTAGGCCATGTTACTGGGTTCGTTCTAGAAACGGTACTCATTAAATGTTCAATCAGGTCATCAACAATCTACTGTTCAAAAGTTATTTCATGCCACAGATTTTTTTTTCGCAAATATTCTCACATAAATAGCCAAAAAATACAGTCTTTTCGTTTGTAGTCCGATCTGCATAGCATGATGTATGTCTGTCACTGACGAATACAGACGTCGTTAAATTAGTGATAAGTACGGACACAGGTTCCCTTGATTAATGTTCGCATCGTAGTATTCTTTCTGATTTGTACTGTACAAGCTCGGTGAGGAACTCGTAAATACAAGTGGGTATTGTTCAAACAATTACATATAATAACTGGGCGACCAAACAGAGCAATAATCATAAAAGAAACCATGTCACAAAATCAACAGTATACATCACTTAAATTATGAAGTTATTTTCATTAAAAAGTGTTGTGCCTACCGAAATGTGATTGGAAGATAAAAACGTTCAGTTTTCTCTAGATTACAGTTAAATAAATTAAAATAAGGCAACACCTCACTATATTTTTATTTATTTCGAATTGGCGTAAAAATCTTGTGGCAGAAATCTTATTTGGAGTGCATTTCGTCTCTGTTTAGATTACCTAACCGATTCTGATGAACGTTCCTACTGGGTGAAGGAAACCTTCAATTTTTTTAACTGCTTTACGTCTCTCAACAGCGAGGTCTTTAGAGACTGGAAAGGATGGGGGGCAAGGATGGGGGCAAGGAATCCGGCCATGGCCTTTTGAAGGAAGCATACCGGCATTTGCCTGGAGTGATTTGGGAAACCATGGAAAACCCAAATCTGGATGCCCGGACGGGGATTCGAACCGCCGTCCTCCCGAATGCGAGGCGAGAACGCTAACCGTTACACCGCCACGCTCGGTATGGAAACCTTCAGTATAACGCGGAATCCAAATCACGGAACCTCAGTACATACACAATCCGTAGTCGCACATTTTTAACCGACTTCAAAAAAAGGAGGAGGTTCTCAATACATCTGTAATTTTTTATTTATTTTTGATGTATGTTCAGCGATAACTTTTCAAATTTTTGACAGATTTAAAAGAAATTTTTATAGTGGATACGGTATACCTCCAAGTGGTCCCATAAGAATTTCATTGAGAAACAACCTCTTCTACCCCTTTACGCCACTTAATTTTTGTACAAACCTACATTTTTTATCCGATTTCAATGGAACTTTGCACATGTATAATGAAAAATGAAGAGAAAAATACTGTCAACCTTTGGTTTGAAAAAACTGAAGCTCTCTCCCCCTATTAACCACCTTTGTTTTTGTCAATGATCTTTACACAAAGCTACAGTCGGCACCATTTAACTGATCTCCATTAAAGTTGGAATATACATGTAATTTTTCATGGAGAAGGTTTCTGACCAAAAAAGAAAGAACACACCCTCTCCCTCTTTACATCCCTTAATTTTATACAAACCTACATTTCTTTTCTGATTATGATTTAACTTTGCACATCTATACTTTAAAATAAAGAGAAAAATCCTGTCAACATTTGGTCTGCCAAACCCCAATCCCTCTCCCTCCTTCCAGCCCCTTAAGTTTCGTCAGCGTTCTTTATAAAAAGCCACAGTCGCCACCGTTTAACCGACTACCATGGAAGTTGGCGCATATATGTATTTTTTTCGCGAAGATGGTTTCTGACCAAAAAATCCAAGAACCACCCTCTCTCCCCAATAAATCGCTTAATTTTTATACAAACCCACAGTTTTTATCCGGTTTAGATAGAACTTAGCACACGTTTACTATTAAAACAAAAAAAAAGTCAACTTTAGGTTTGCTAAAACTGAACCCCTTTCCCCGTTTCAACCCCCTTGATTTTTTTGAATTTTTCTTTTTAAAAAGCTACAGTCGACACCATTTGACCGATATTTATGAAAGTTGGCACATATATATGTATTTTTTTTATGGAGAAGATTTCTGACCAAAAAATCCAAAAACTAACCTAACTCGTCGTTTACACCCCTTAATTTTTTTACAGACCCACATTATAATCCAATTTCGGTGGACCTTCGCTTGAGTATACTTGAAAACAAAGATAAAAAAAATACTGTCCACATTACTTTTACATAAGCCCACACCCTATCCCCCTTTCTACCCCTTTAAATACTATCAATGTGCTATAGTTTCTATCGGATTTTGAAGGACTTATGCACATGTATATTTAAAAAAAAAAAACAACAGAAAAACACTGTCTATATTTGGTTTAGTGAAGCCAAATCCCTCTTCTCCTTTCCGTCCCCTTAATCTACAAGAAGTACAGTTCCTATCCGAGTCTGAAGGAAATTTTCACACTTATGCTTTAAAAAATACTGAACAATTGTGTTTAAATTTGGTTGCAGAAGCCCAACCCCTCTTACCTTCCACCCCCAACCTTCCTAATTTCCAATGTTATTTATAGATAACCACAGTGTTTATCATATTTCGATGGAACACTGCACATGTATACTTAAAAACAAAGAAAAACATAATAGATAACCACAGTGTTTATCACATTTCGATGGAACACTGCACATGTATACTTAAAAACAAAGAGAAACATAGTGTCGACATTCTGTAAACAAAACTCAACCGCTCACTACTTTACCCCATTTAAATTTTGCAACGTTATTTACATAAAACTACAGTTTTTATCTGGTTCCAATGGAAATTTGCACATGTATACTTTAATACAAAGAAAAAAATACTGTGCACACTAGCTTTACAAAAACCAAACTACTCTTCGCCTCTAAATCCCTTAAATGATTTTTTTATACATACCTACAGTTTTTATCTGATATCAATAGAAATTTACACACACATACTTTAAATCAAACAGATAAGACAGTCTACATTTGGCATACACATGCCAAATTCATTTTCCCCTTTAGCCCCACCCTTTTTTAATTTACAATATTCTTTATAAAAATCCACAGTTTTAAATTCCAACAAAAGCAATTAAACTATTTTTAAGTCATGGCAGAATATTAATAAAATACATGTGTCCTAATGTCTCAACATGTACCTCAGATTTCAACTTGGACCCAAAGCATTCACTTTGTGAAAACCAATTAAAAATCTATATTTTCTGTGTGATTTCGGAACAAAGATATATATTCCAGGGACAGATTTGTGTATGTGGTATGTTTTAATGCCTAGATGTTACATGTTTCGATTATCGATCAGATGTTATGATTTGGGCGAAAGACAGCCTGGACCAAAATGTAAACTGAAATTCATAACACACCAACCCATTCATCTTGTTCTGGAAGTTGTTGGGTTATATGAAGCTAGAATTTTTTTGAAAGCAACTGATTTAACCACAGATCTACCAGGAAGTTCGCAAAATGAGAACTCCTGCGGTATATTTAAAATACAAAACATACTATCATACCACTAAAAATTAATAATAAAATAATTGTTTAAAAAAAACATAAAACCGCCATAAAAAAGGACACTAAAAATATTAAAATAACTTTATACCTTGCTTTGAAGAAAGTAAATCTAATTGTACAATTTTTTACATTACTTTTATCGAAATTTTTACATTAGTCAGTTTTTTTTGGAGTCGGTGCCAGCCATAGCAAAAAAACAAAAAGGTAAAAATAATAATGAATAGCAATAAATATAAAAAATCATGTAACTATTTACCTACAATTAATGCTAGAAACATGTTTCAACAAAACTGAAACATACAGATGAAACGTCAATATTATACTAGCTATAAAGCGTTTACTGCATGATGCAGCCTATCAACTTACACTGTAGCCCTAGAGATATGCCTGGACGACCAACGAGGCCGAGTTCCAGATTAAAATACTGTCTAATTTTTTTCCCTAAACTGTCTCCCGCAATAACAATATCTGGCTCACTACATGCTGTAAAATATTCTGATTTTTTGTTCGCACTCCCCGTGTCGCTTCGAACACCAAATAACGCTCAGCAATTCGTTCTTTGCGCCGACTCAAAAAATAACTAATTAATGTAAAAATTTCAATAACAGTAATGTAAAATATTGTCCAATTAGATTTACTTTCTTCGAAGAAAGGTATAAAGTTATTTTAATATTTTTAGTGTGTTTTTTTTTAAGCAGGATTTTATGTTTCTGAAGACAATTATTTTATATTGAAGTAATTTTAGTGGGTGACCGTAACACCAACTTATTATAACATACCCGTCCACCATAAATTTAAATTGAACGATTGAAGCTTGTAGTTTGAATATCCTCCCACTAAACACCATTCCCCATGTTGGAAACAATCAAACATTAATTTACCTCATTATACAAAAGATAAAATTTTAAACTACGGTCAGTTATCCGCTCCAGGTATATCAGGACGCGACTTCATACTCACTTTATACCATCTAGAAACCCCGAAGCACCATCCAGGATCAATAACATACAGAAATTTTGGTAAAATTAACTACGAGGCGTCATGGACAGGCTCGACCCACGTAACTTGGAGCGAAATTCACATACTGACTACTCTTGACCCTAAAGTCGCAAAACTGACCTATATGACACACACGCCCCGCTTATGAAAAGAAAAGTTAAACGTGCTCCAGTACCATGGCTAACTAAAATATAAGACCGAAAAAGATGCTGCTCATTGATCATAGAGACGAAACCCCTCAGACGATAATTACCAACAGTATAAATACTGAGAAATCGAACTAAGGAAGGAATGAGAAACGCTATACTTCGTTACGCTCACAAGATCATTACTGTAAGCACAACTCCTTCAGCTTTGTGGAAGTACCTTCTCACCTTTGGAACCAGTGAAAGAAGTTACATCTCAGAAATTCATATACCACTAGACAAGCTAAACATCCACTTCTCAACCCGCACAGTCGAAATTAACCCCGCATTAAAAACATAAGAATTAATTCACCAAAATTCGCTAGTTATCATACCAAACAATTTTACTTATCACATACGATTACAAAGCAGGTGAGGAAAGGTATTACACGAATGAAATATAATGTAAAAGGGGTGGATGACATTGATATTACAATGTTTAATAATATATTAGATATAATTACCCCAGTTGTAACATATATATTTAATTTTTGGATATTTACTGGAACATATCTAAAAGTTTGGAAAATGGCATTAATTAAACCATTACCATAAAAAAACCGCTCCTGTTGAACCTACATATTACCGAACTAAAAGTTTATTACCTACTAATTCAAAGGGTCTCGAATACGTAATTCTTAAACAAACCACTAATCACCTATATGCGTACAACAAAATTGGATAATTTCAGTCCGGTTTTAGGAAAAACCATTGTACGGCGACTGCTCTCATAAAAGTAGCAGACAACATAAGACCAATGGACAGACGAAAAATAACATAATGTTACCTCTAGACTTCAGCAAGGCATTTGACACTGTCTCGTGTCCAAACTGAGAGGATCAAATTCTTCCAATGTCACTGTTAACTGGTTCAAATCATATTGTGTTACAGATTCAATCGTAACAAATCGCCATAGGAGACGGTAAACAACGTTCTGCCCCATGGCTCAATCCTGGAGCCACTTCTTGTTTGTGTTAGTGGAGACTTTCCCGGTGAATTGGGTTTCAGTTGTCTTCTAGCTGACTGACAGATAGAAGACACCTGAAACCTAATGAATGCAGCATAGCTAGCTGTCGAAACATCGTGTTTATACACCATCCGACTAGACACACGAGAGGATTTCATTGCACTTCTTTTTGTTCTCTATATATTAACGATGTGGCTAGTTTCTTACGTCATTGTTATTATCATCTGTACGCTGAAGACCTACAACTATGCCTAAGTGCTTCCCCAAATGACATACAGTACTCACTATTATAGAGCAAATAAATGGTGAATTTATGAATCTTTCTGATTTGACAAAGAGGTTTGGATTAAAAATAAATTTCATGCTATTGTAACTGTTAGTCCAAAAGTGATAGGCAGCAACTTCGCGTCTAATTTCCCAAAAATAAAGTTTCGGGAGACATAGTTAAATTATAGGTTTTGTAAAAGTTCTGGGAGTCCTAGTAGGTAATTTATTTAAAATGGTCTGAGAATGGTGTCTCACTATGGCGCAGAGCCTTCTATATAATGTAAGAAACTCTTCCATATTCATTTGAAAAGAAAAAACAACTGGTGCATACCTTCATGCTTCACCATCTCGATTACTGTGACATTGTTCAACAAAATTTGAGTTCGACAGACATAACTAAACTTTTTATGAACTCTTGTGTAAGGTTCATCTATGACTTTCGACTGTAGGACGATGTCTCACCTTCATATGATCGCTTACAGTGGTTGCGCGTCTGCGATCGACGACGATTACACACTCTATGTCTCCTTCGCCGCCTCATACGTCTGAAAACTCCCGTCTAAGTACGTTCCAAAATCTCATACCTAGGCCTTTGCCTTAATATTAACACCAGATCCCAAAACTCAAAGTACTAAACATCCACTCCCATACCTCGGACGCCATAGACAATTCCTTCTTCATTTCATCGGCTATATTGTGAAATGATCTTCCCCTCAAACTTAGAACTTTCAAACTTTCGGCCCATTTAAAATTCTTTTTAGAATGTATCACTTATTCCAGCACTAGCTGAATAATCTCTTGCTCCACGCATAACTTATTTTTAGAATTCAATTGTATTGACTTATACTGCGTCCACCTGTTTAATCTGCCTTCCCTATTATTTTAATCTGGTAATAGACTATGTCTCCACAATTGTTGGACAGTAATTTTATAAATAATTCCGTCAAAAACAACTGTTTTGGTGAATTTTGGAGAATCAAATAAAACCAAAATTAACCAGAACAGTTGTTTTTGATGGAGTTATTTATAAAATTATTCCCTATTATTAGTTTGTGTCTTGTTCCTTCATCCTACTAATATTTAGTTTGTACCGTTTCCTTCTTCAACCTTCTCTAGCATTAGTTTATACCCTTTAATGATTCACTAGTTAAACATGAATATTATTAACATTTTAGTTAGTATTTCACTCTTGAACTTAGCAAAATGTGAAATAAGTGTTGTACCCTGTTAATTTGCGTAAGGTGTAAATTATTAATTATAAACTCCTGGTATGATGTAAGAGAGGGCTTGACAGCCCCACTCTTGCCAGGTTAAATAAATAAGGAAATACTGCACTTGAACAAAGCAAAGATTTGCTACGGATCAGGTTAGTACCGAAACTGGGATTTCAATCACATCCACAGCCAATGTGACATCTCAACCATTACACCACTGTATTTTCAGGTGAAAGATGGTAAGGACATCAGAACGTTTTAGAGAGTGCTGTGAGCACTGAAAGTATCTAATTTCCAGCCTCTGTTCTTAGTATCAACGCATACATCTAAATAAACAAGCTACAGACCACTATCTCTCCGTTCTGGTGTTTGGATACACATACGATTGGTTTTGAGTTTTGACAGACTGCCGCATCGTAAGGGATTTGGTGCCATATTCGATGATCGTCTCTATGGCTGAGAGAACAATAGCAGCGACTGCATGCTGAGGCAAGCACTGCGGATTCATTCGTGGTGTGAGCGCTGTCAGTCATTAATACTATGCTGAGCCAAGCTTTTGTGTGCAATGATACCCGTCACAGAGATGTCTCTAATTAATGACTTGTAATGTGGTAAATCCTGACTCGGTATACTGCACTGTCGTACCACGTAATATTTATGAATAACAAATACGGGCGTTCCGATTTAGAAACTTCGTCGAGATTTGTTTGCTTTTTGATACAGCAATAGCAAGATCAGTTCTTCAGCAGTAATTATCTATTGTAGTAATTGGTGATAATTAGCTGAATTAGAACTAAATGTGTATTCATGGTGTTTCATTGTCATTATAAATCTGTCTCAACTGCACATTGTAGGAAAAAAAATAAAGAGTCAGCAAATATTATTATAGAACAATATTTTTAGTAAGAAATATTGTCTTGAAATAAGTGGCTCTTGGAAATTCATTAGTTAAAGATCGTTTCCTTCCGATCTTGATTAAATTGGTAAAATCCTGCAAGGTTTTTATGGAAATTCCGAGTTTAAAAACTGCACCGTGAGAATTGAAGTATCAAGGTCACAATTCAGTATAACAATTTTGATGCCTAGTTTTTCTGCTTTTCTTTTTATTGTTCTTAAAATATTTTTTATTTGACCTTTTGTTTTGTTCCAGTTTTCTTTCTGCTGTCATCAGACTCTAGACTGATTTGATGTAATCCTCTATTACTAGTTATCTTCAGCTAATCTCTCTATCTCAACTTAAGTCGTCAATTTTTTGCTTCCTACAATATAAAAGTTTATTCTTCAACTGTTCAGTTCGCTAAGAAAGTAACGAATCCTACATGTTTTAAAATGTAACCCACCATTCTGTCTAATCTATCAGTGAAACTATTCTATAAACATGTTTACCCTTCCATCACTTAACATCACATTCATTTCGATCTATATCTGTTCATTTAATTCTCAGCGTACATCTGTACCACCAGATTTCAATGGCTTTAATTTAACTTGTTTCTGGTATTCTTAAAATTAAATTTTCACTTCCATAAAGTGCTAAGCTCTATAAATACAGTTAAAAAAGTTCCGTCTGATTCCCAGATCAATATTTGGTACTAAGAGATTTTTTTCAAGAATGAGCTTTTCGCTGATATTGCCGCATGAACGCCAGTGTACCGTCTGCCAGCATGGCGCAGCGGGTAGCGTCACGAATTGCGGTACCGAAGGTCGCCGGTTCAATCCCGCCCACTGACAAAAATTATTTAATTCTGTTTATTATTTCCAGAAGATTCTACATGTTTCCTAAGGTCACTTGTAACTTCTACACATTTCACTTGTTAACTACTCTTGTAATCTCTAGTACGTTCTATCTGTGTATAAATAGAAGAGCATTCTGCCCAAGAGGCAGTCAGTGCTGCGTGTATGTTTGAGTTCTCAATAAACCTGTTCTCAGTTTAAGTGCTGTGTTCATTGACAAGTAACCTTCGAATTCACACCTGTCCCGGTTCCAACGCGACATAGTTTGGTGGAGGCGCCGGGTACCCTGTGCAACAGCTGCATCGTCGTGGCTCCGATTAGGCAACGTAAAAGTCGCCGCCTACACGGACTGGAACCGGACTACAAAGGATATACTCAGTACGTCCTTCCGAAAGTCCGCGTCATTAGGAAACCCATGGCGGCAAGCCAGCTGCACATTCGACACCCATCGGTGTTCTCTGGAGACGCTGGACAGGATCCTAACAAATGGCTAAAAGGGTTCGACCGAGTCGCCAAGTACAACAGGTGGGATCATACCATGTGCTTGGCAAATGTTTATTTCTATCTGGACGGAACCGCCCAGCAGTGGTTCGAGAACAACGAAGAAAAACTGAATAACTGGGAAATGTTCCAGACGGAACTTAAGAAAACGTTTGGGGACCACCAGCGACAAATCCGCTCGGCGGAAGAACAACTGAAGAACCGGGCCCAACGACATGGGGAGCCGACGCAATCTTACATACAGGATGTTTTGGCCCTATGCAACGTAGTCAACCCGAATATGACTGAAGCCGACAAAATCACGCACCTAATGAAAGGTATTGCAGAAGACATGTACCAAGCTCTTCTGATAAAAGACGTCGCTACGACGGAAGAGTTCATCAAGTGGTGCCAGCGGATTGAGGAGATGCAACAAAGGAGGGTTGGGCGAAAGAAGTATGACAGACTTCCCAACGTAGTCCCTATGGCAGTTGTGGAAGACCAGCACGACTTTGCGTCTCTCATACGACAAATTGTGAGAGAAGAATTACAACAGTTCATGGCAGCTGGGACTCTTGAACCGAGTGAGCATCAGATCATGGCCATGGATGTAAGCCCAGTGGGTCATGAAGGAGCCGACGCGGCGGAAAAAGAGGTATTTCAGACAATAGCTCCTGTCTGCCGAGCCAATCGCACTCGACGTGAAGAATGGCCTCGCCCTGATATGACGTATGCTGCAGCTGCCAAACGGCAGCCTAGGAACCGGCCGACACGGCCACAACCAAATCCTCCGGCACCTATGACGTCCCGCAGACGAACGGACGTCTGGAGGACAGAAGACAACGCGCCAGTATGTTTCCACTGTGGGCGCCCTGGACATGTCATACGCTACTGCAGAGAGAGAAGACGAGTATTTGACGATTATTTTGCCGCAAGACGTCCGCCATCCGAACAGTTCTACCCCAGGCAGCCACCCGCTGACGAGTTCGGTCGACCTACGGGAAGAAGCCCATCGCCGTACCCTAGACGAGGTCGATCCCCGACGCGCCGCTGCCGTTCATCGTCGCCGGACAGAGCTACCAGCCGCTCCCCTAGCCGCCGCACGCAGGAAAACTAAGCAAGGCGACCATCTACGGAGGTGAGGCCGCCGCAGATGAAAATCCTCCATGGATGACAGTCACTAAGATGTCGGGAAATCTCATCAACGTTATAATCGACGGCCAACCTGTCCGGGCGCTGGTTGATTCAGGAGCTTCTTTCTCCGTATTGTCGGACAATTATCGTCGCACACTAAAGAAGACAATGTTCCGTGATACGGGGGCAACTGTGCTAAAGGTCGCAAATGGAAAGTACGTCCAGCCAGCTGGAGCTTGTGTCGCGAGAATAACCATCAACAACAGGACCCAGCCAGTTGAATTTGTCATTTTAACAGAATGTAGTCATAATGTCATCCTTGGATGGGACTTCCTTAAGGCATCCCAAGCTGTCATTGACTGTGGAACGTCTGAGCTGCAAATTGAAGAAGTCGTTGCGACGGGTACACGTAACACAGAATCTTCTGGGAAGTTATTCGCCGTTGACAACGTGACAATCCCGCCGTTCGCAATGAGAAGAGTCCCAGTCAAAAACACGGACGACCGCAACCTTGAAGTGCTTGTCGATAGTAGAAAGTTTATTAGGCTCACGAAAGAAATCTACATACCAGCGGCTATCATAAGCATTATCGGTGGTCGAGGAGACATTTGGATCACCAACTGTCACGAGCAGTCACAAATTATCCCCAAGGGAATGTGCATAGGGACAGCTGAACCAGTCCAGGAGGGCGAGCTCAACGTCATTAACGAAGATCCATGCTCTGTTACTAGTACCGACAACACGCTGGAGGAAACAACTATGGAACTGCCAATAGGGTCCGGCCTGACCAAGGAACAACACCACCGGGTGTTAGCTATACTACGCCAATTCTCTGGTGTATTCACACCCCAGCAAAAAAAAGGTCAGACGAAACGGCCCACGATAAAGCATCGTATCAATACTGGGGATCATCCGCCCATTAGCCAGCGCTCGTACCGATTGTCACCAGTCGAAAGGCGAATAATTCGAGAGGAAGTGGAGAAGATGTTGCATAATGACATTATTCAACCTTCGGAGAGTCCTTGGTCATCTCCGGTGGTCCTCGTAAAGAAGAAGGATGGTACGTGGCGATTCTGTGTCGACTATCGGCGGCTGAACAAAATCACAAAGAAAGATGTCTACCCACTGCCGCGCATCGACGACGCCTTAGACTGCTTGAAAGGAGCTACATACTTCTCAACCATGGACATGCAGACAGGCTACTGGCAAATCGAGGTTGACGAAGCTGACAGAGAAAAGACGGCTTTTATTACACCTGATGGCCTCTATGAATTCAAAGTAATGCCATTCGGATTATGCAACGCTCCGGCCACATTCGAACGCATGATGGACAACTTACTTCGACACCTTAAGTGGACGACGTGTCTTTGTTATTTAGATGACATTGTTGTTTTCTCGAAAACATTTGAAGAACATCTGAGTCGCCTGTCAACGGTGCTGAAGTGTGTTCAGACTGCAGGACTCCGCCTCAATCCGAAGAAGTGCCTCTTCGTCGCCAGAGAGATAAAAATCCTGGGGCACCTGGTCAACGGAGATGGCGTCCGCGCTGATCCAGATAAAGTAAGGGCAGTCATGGAATTTCCAACTCCTCAGCACATTCGTGATGTGAGAAGCTTTCTTGGGCTGTGCTCATACTTCCGGCGTTTCATAAAAGGATTCTGTAACATGGCACGTCCACTGCAAGAACTTTTGCAGGGAGACGCCAAGTTTTACTGGGATGAAACTAAAGAAAGATCTTTCCAGGCACTTAAGGAGGCTCTAACTTCCGCACCAGTTCTAGCCTTATACGACGAGAATGCAGAAACTGAACTTCACACTGACGCCAGCGGTTATGGGATCGGTGCAGTGCTTGTGCAAATTCAGGAAGGTGCTGAGAAGGTGATAGCCTATGCATCAAGAGTATTCTCTAAGCCCGAGATAAACTACTCTACAACCGAGAAAGAATGCCTCGCAGTTGTCTGGGCTATCAACAAGTTTCGTCCGTATTTATTCGGCAAACCTTTCACCGTCGTAACAGACCACCATTCTTTATGTTGGCTAACCAGCTTGAAGGATCCATCAGGTCGACTAGCAAGATGGGCACTTAGACTTCAAGAGTACGACGTCACGGTGGTATTCAAAAACGGACGCAAACACAAGGATGCCGACAGCCTTTCAAGGAATCCTTTAATAGAACACAACAGCATGAATGGAATTTCAGCCCTCGCTGAATTAGGTGACGTTGCAGCTGAACAGAGGGAAGATTCAGAGTTATTAAGAACCATAGACGCCTTGGAGAAAGGAGAACCGGCCAAAGGAGGGTTTCAATTGATAGATGGGACATTGTATAAGAACAACTACGATCCACTAGGCCCCAAGTGGCTTCTGGTCGTTCCAGCTCATCTCCAGCCAGCTATTCTCAAGTATTTCCACGACGCTCCAATATCCGGTCATCTGGGATTTGTGAAGACCCTGGACCGAATCAGACGCAGGTATTACTGGAAGGGTCTCTACCGATCTGTCAAGCATTATGTGAGTCACTGTAAAGAGTGCCAGCGACGGAAACATGTGCCGCAATTACCTCCAGGTCATCTAGTACCAATTCCACCTGCAGCAGTTCCATTCCACCGAATTGGGATCGACCTTTTGGGGAGGTTCCCGAAGTCGACAACCGGTAACCGATGGATAATAGTCTGCACCGACTACCTCACGCGCTACGCTGTCACCAAACCTGTGCCGACTGCAGAAGCTCCAGAGGTTGCAAAATTTCTAGTAGAAGACATTATTTTGAAGCATGGAGCACCACGTGTGATGATATCCGATCGTGGAAAGGTATTCCAGTCAAGACTAGTATCAGAGGTCATGTCAAGATGCGACGTTGTCCACAGGATGACAACTGCATACCACCCTCAGACAAACGGTCTCACAGAACGCTTCAACAAGACATTAGCCGATATGCTGTCGATGTATGTGGATGTTGAGCAGAAGGATTGGGATACAATACTGCCAGTGGTCACATTTGCTTATAATACAGCAAGGCAAGATACGACAGGCTTCACTCCGTTTTTTCTGCTCCATGGCCGTGAAGCTGAGACCACAATGGATACGCTGTTCCCATTCCAGCCGGACGACACTCAGGATGACTATATAAAACAGCTCATTACCAGGGTCGAAGAAGCAAGACAGCTGGCTCGCATACGAACACTGGCCACCCAGGAGAGGGACCGTCAGCGGTATGACGGCAAGCACCGACCTGTTGCGTACAACCCAGGAGATCTCGTATGGATTTTTACCCCTGTCCGGAAGGTTGGGCTATCAGAAAAGTTACTGAAGCGGTACTTTGGTCCGTATCGTGTCATACGCCGCCGGTCAGACGTCACATACGAAGTCGAGGATTATGAGCCGTCTTCGAAACGACGAAAGCGAAGGGACATTGTTCACGTCCTCCGCATGAAGCCTTACTACAATCCTGACGAGCAGCTAGGCACAACCAGCTTCTTGTTCAAGGACTCTGAGGACGGTTTGGATACTGAGGAAGTCGGACAGGAAGATAATAGTACAAACAGGAGGGGCCCTCCAGAACTGCCATACAGAGGACCCACGACAAGATCAAGATCCAGGACACTTCAGCGTGCCCCAAAAGAAATCTAACAGCGGGACGCTGTTTTCCTCAGGAGAGGGAGCAATGCCGCATGAACGCCAGTGTACCGTCTGCCAGCATGGCGCAGCGGGTAGCGTCACGAATTGCGGTACCGAAGGTCGCCGGTTCAATCCCGCCCACTGACAAAAATTATTTAATTCTGTTTATTATTTCCAGAAGATTCTACATGTTTCCTAAGGTCACTTGTAACTTCTACACATTTCACTTGTTAACTACTCTTGTAATCTCTAGTACGTTCTATCTGTGTATAAATAGAAGAGCATTCTGCCCAAGAGGCAGTCAGTGCTGCGTGTATGTTTGAGTTCTCAATAAACCTGTTCTCAGTTTAAGTGCTGTGTTCATTGACAAGTAACCTTCGAATTCACACCTGTCCCGGTTCCACCGCGACAATATTATTCTGCTTCTTGTTTTTATTTATTGCTTTAGGCCTCGTCGACTTCGAGGTTATTAGAGGCAGAATTGGGGACAAGGAAACGGAAGAAATTCGGCAATGGCCTTTTGGAGGAAGCATCCTGGCATTCGCCTGGAGTGATTTGGGAAAATTCTGCTTTTAACATCATTTGAACTTCGGCCATCTATTACATGAGATCCTATTGTTGTATTTAATCTACTACTATCGCTATGATTTCCAATATATTTCATCACTTTTATCTAGCTTTGTCATATACTTGTTTAAATTTTTACCTCTGAATTATGATCATACTATACAGTAATTTCCCACTATCCTGACTAGCAACAATACCACCAGCAAAACCCAGCATAATCCCCTTGAACTCTTCTGCCACATTTAAATTTTTCCTCTATATAAAAATTAAATATTGAGGGGGATAGATTACAACCTTGTCTCAATCCGTTTTTACGTGAATACGTCTTCCAATTTCCCCACTGGATGATATACAGAATTTACGAGTGACATGAAAATCGTCCAGTTTGATAATTAAACGGAAAACAAATGGGAAATAGCGTTCGACAGAGAAAGCTTGTAAGGTTCATGTACTCATGTATATTAGCCGGCATCTCTCCCGTCTTACACACGATTCTGGAAAGGGACGCGATTGGTCGATAAACCAAATTGTAATTCCGTGCACTTCGTGTATCCTAAGCGACCGAACCATGCTTGTTTGTTACATGAACTGGGAGCGTTCTGGTGGGTAAGTGGCTAGGACGTCTGACTGGAGATCGAAAGGTCTCCGGTTCGAATTCCTGTCTCGACGGTTATTTTCATAGGCACTTAACCCTACCTTCACCTATGGCACAGTTTGATGTATGATGTGAAGTACGCCAGACCTCTTCCGTGGTTCGGATTCCACGTTAAACTGCAGGTCCTCTATACCCGGTCATATTGTCGGGTTAGGTTAAGGCATCTACGACAGGGGCGGAATGCGCAGTTAATAGACACCCTGTCTCCATCTCATTACGACCACAAGGAATTATTATTATTACTTCAACTGGGACAAACAAATATTTTTTCCCATCAAATATACTGTATTACGGCGAGCAATTTAAGACCATTTCAAGATCGATAAATGTATTAAAAAAAACTGTCTCTCTTTAATATATTACAAAACTGTCTCTCTGTAAGTGAAGATGTGAAGGCATACTTTAACCCTGCAGTAGTCGCGCCCTGAATAGTCCCATTAGAAATGGCTTGAGTGGACTACATATGTAATCCACGCGACCAGTGCAGGGTTAAGAAAGTGGGATCAGAAACAGCGAAACGCTGGTAGAATTGAAACAAATTCGCTGGAAATGTGTAGATGATTCGGATTTACAGACTGAACTAGCAAATTGAATAATAGACAGCCATGCGGAATCAGGAAGTTGTCCCAGGCATCGATGAACGTCGATTCAATACAATCTGAGTGGTCTTAGGTTGCGGGCTCCACTCGTCTGTCGCGTTACTTGAGATAACATAATATCATTTCGAAATACATTAATCCGGCTGGATTGATTTCGGACAACTATGGGAAACCGAAATCTGGAGGGTCGGATGCAGATTCGAACCCGTGTCCTTCAGAATGTGGGACCAGAGAGGTACATCGGATGCTATTCTCTTTGTATATTTTTTCATGTAACGTATAATTTTAAACTAAAGTCGCATAGAAATTTTTTTAATCTCTGCTTTTGCATTTTTACTTTTTATCTATGTCCTTCGTATTTTTGTGCAATTACTTCCACAATAGACGATTTTCTTTTATCTGGCATCGCATTTATACTTCCTTTTAACAATATAAGAACAAGTAAAATCAAATTCAGTTATTTATTTCAAATTTATACTTACTTTTTATAGTATAAGTGCAAATAATATCAATGCAGCTATTTAATTGAAATTTTACTGCTAGCCAAGACTGGCATTGTGGCGGCCAGTGTAACCAGCACTTAGGGTATCATCGGAATCGGCGAAGGTTTCTGGTCTATGGAGTTCAAGTCCTGTATCCAGACGTAACGCATTTATCAAAGTGGATTAACATACTGCTGACCGTAAGGCATTAACAAAGCTTATAGGTAGATGAGCTATCTGTTACTGAGTTAAAATTGCTTTTAACTCCGGTAGCGACCACTTGCTTTTCACAATTTTTCAACATTCAAATCATGAAGATTTTTGTTCGGATTTCCCACATATTCGTTTGAAGCGCTGTTTTGTTGATATTCTGTACTAAGCTTGGTCCTTATTGCCTAGGTACTTCTTTCTTTTATTTTTATTGTTTTGGCTAGAGGTTTATGGCTTATCAAAAAAGCGATGGGGGAGGTGGAGGAACGGGGAAAAAATGTGCTAAGGAATTTTTCCAGAATTCGTCAGGAGCTCGTACACTGTGAGACTTACTCTTTGTATTACGTGTCATCACATTCTGTGAAATGAAAGACTTTCCAAAGTCACAGATGTAACTCTTGTGACGCCAGGGTAGCTGATTGTAAAGCACTCAGGCATGACGTTCTCAAATGCCGCTTATCTCTGCGTAGTTCCCAGGTAATTCTCTTGGTCTCAACAATAGGCATGACATTCTAGCTCCCGTTCTGTGTAAACACTAGTTACAACATAATTAAAACCGTATAGTAGTTTCTGATTTATACGACAGTATGTTTTTCTGTCTAGTGTGCGAAGGGTAAACGTTTGACCGGAAATATACTAACCAACTCTTACAATAGATCTATTGGATACGTGGAGACTGTGGATAGCTTGGAAAACTTACCACTGCCAATTAATTTGATTTATAGAACGCGTTTCGTTTCATTCTATAAAACATAGTCAAAAGGTTTTTTTCTGTTTTTAATGTTTGTACTTATCGTATTTGTTTTATTGCAACATGTTGTAAATGGCATTCATACTTTCAGTTATAGTTCCTTCCATTTAGGTCTAACTACAATCTGTACCGGATAATGTGCACTTAACTCGTCTTTAATACTGCAAATCAGTTTTCTGTTTGTTGAATATACTTTCACTATCGTGCCACTACTGCACAATATAATGTCTTCTTACAGCCATTATACTGCGTTTACATGTCGAATGTATAACACTACTTTCTTATTGTGTTTATCTCTGGTTTATGCGCATTTGGGATATGTACAGTATATTGTATTGCTCATTTGATGTGTCGGGCGTGTGTTAATTTTAATATAGTCTTATATGTATTAATAGTTAGGCATGAAAACCAATAAGACACAGTTAACGACTAAATGTGAACTAAAACCTAAATAAGATGAAGTTAATTTGACAACATACGTCTAAGGAGTAAATAGCGATAGCAACCAAACCGCCATTGCAGCACTGCGGGTTGTGACCTTGCCCGTTGCCTTGGACACCAGTCTTAAAAACGTTACGGCCGTATGAAGAGTCACTGGGCACAAAAAGGAAAACTCAAAGGAAAGGCGAAGATACCGACGAAAGCTTCAAAATATGTTTGCCTCTTTGAAACGCTGATAACAATCACCGGTTTAATTTTAAGGCATTAGTGATGTTAAGGTGCGGCATAACAATTCTGTATCTGTAAGGTTAATTTTTTCTGCGATTCGCAATGTTAATGTTTAACATAATGTAATATCACTATTGCTTCTGTCTGATCTGGATTAACAGATTTAGAAGTTCTTATTTGAGCCCACGAGCATAGGCATTCACTGAATTAGTAGTTGCTCACTTCACTCAAAAATAAACGTTAAGTACCACTAATAGTAAGATATTGTTTCACTTTTGGCAATTTAGTGGTCCACTGTATTGCCAAAAGTGAAACAATATCTTCGTTTGTATTGTTATCACTTAGCAGTACGTTGAGATGAAGAAGTAAGTGCAAGATAGGAAGGGATGGAGGATTGCATCCAACCAGTCGGAAAAAACGGGTATTTATAATGCTTTTGAGACTAAATCTACTGATTGAGAACAGTGCTAAAACTTCACTTAAAATTCTTAACAATGACAACCTATTAACAACCTGTTAATATTTTATGAGATTATTATTAATATACTGTAAATTAATATACCCTATCTCTAAGTGTAAATTGACAACAAAATGTTGGAGCTTATAGTCTGTTCAGTTTACAGCGGTGATCCAAGGTCAGTCTGTTGCATCCCCACTCCGCTGCCATTACCACAACATGAGTAGAGGAAATTTACCACTCGCTTACTTGGACTCAATGGTCAGCTCAGAGAGGTAGGAAGGGGGTGATGTGAGGTGCGGGACCAGGGGTGTGTGACCTTGAGCTGCCAATCTGGTGAACAGTGTTTAGTTTAAAGTCTTGATGACAATTATCTTGACGACACAGCGATGATTCCATAAGCTGATTTTATTTACACTTACGTTTGCTACTTTTTAATTCAATCTGATAAGCTGGATTGTGCAAGTAATGAAGTACTCATAAATCGCAGCTTTTGGACAGAGGCGTCAGATTCAACCTTCCATTATATTTGGTTCCGAGCTCTATGGCTTGTCGAAGTTACGGAAATTAGAGCCGGTAGAGAATGGGGTGAAGAATGAGAAAGCATTCGGCCTTTTGAAAGAACAATGCTGGCATAATCCTAGAGTGATTTCGTGAAATCATGGGTAACGGATACCTCGATGACTGTACGGTGATCTAAACCCGTGTCCCACCTCTCACCCACCAGGCTTGGTAAAACCTACCACTTCTAATACATAATCATAAAAATGTAATTATTTACTGATACAGAATCTCCATCTCCATCGAATAACTATGGAGCCATTAGTTTAAAAGTTCTTATCGTTTAAAGAGTTGTGCGATAGAGAACGCTTTTGATAATGTTAGGTGGGATAGGATGTTCAAAATTTAAAGAAGTTAGGTCTAAAATATAGAGATAGAAGAATACTTTATAAACTATATAAGAGCCAAGAGGCTATAATAAAAGTAGAGAATCATGAGAGACATGCATCGGTGAATAAGCGTGTGAGACAAGGTTGTAGTCTATCCCTGTTAATATTCAACTTGTGTGTAGAGGCAGCAATACAGGAAGTAAAAGAACAATTTTCATATGGCATAAGTATTCAAAGAGAAAAAATCAATACGCTACGATTTGCTGATGACATTGTCTTCTTAGCAGAACAGGCTGAGGATATTGAGCAGCTGCTGAATGGCATGAACCACATACTGACGGAAGATTTTGGACTGAATATAAATCAAAGCAAGACAGAAGTGATGAAATGTAGCAGAAGTGATGAAATTTAGCAGAAATTCTGCTACTTGGGAAGACAAATTACAATTTATGGCCAAAGCAGGAATGATGTTAAATGCAGAATAGCACTAGCAAAAAGAGCCTTCATTAAAAAGATAAATCTTTTATTTTCAAATATTGATCTAGGACTTGGACTTTTTTTTTACTTATGGCTTCACGCCTCGTCGATGACGAGGTCATTAGAGACGGGATGGGACTGGGGACAAGGAACAGGAAGGAAATCGGCCATGGCCTTTTTGAAGGAAGCATCCCGGCATTCGCCTAGAGTGATTTGGGGAAACCATGGAAAACCCATATCTGGATGCCCGGACGGGGATTCGAACCGGCGTCCTCCCGAATGCGAGGCCAGAGCATTAACCACTCACCCACCACGTCTAGGGATTAGAAAGAACTTTTTAAAACATTATGTGTGGAGCACGGCACTTTATGGTAGCGAAGCATGGACTTTAGGAACACCATAAAGAAAGAAAATTGAAGCATTTGTAATGTGGTGCTACAGCAGAATGCTGAAAACTAAGTGGACAGACAAAGTACGAAATGAACGACTTTTGAAAATGATGGGTAAGGAAACAAGTTTATGGAAAAAGCTTACAGGATGAAGAGACAGTCTGGTACATTTTGAGACGTGCTGGATTGGTTAATTTGTTACTGGAGGGAACAGTCGAAGGTAAGAACGGTAAAGGAAGACAGAGATTATAATATTGTTATTATTATTATTAGTATTACAGCCTTATCAATCCTTACTTCCTGATGTAGCCACTTTAAGCCTACTGAGATATATATTTCAATTTAATTCTACATAGTTTTGTTGTAGTTCCTTCCAGGCTGATCGATCTTGAGCGAATCTCTCCCAGTTCACGCCTGTAACTCGAAGAATGTCTCTATCCGGGGGTCTTCCTCTTGCTCTTTTCAGGTTCCTTGGTATCCAATCCAGTACTGCCATAGTCCATCTGTCAATTATTTTGCGAGCAATATGACCAGTCCATTGTCATTTTTGGGTCATGATTTTTTAATATGTCTGTAACTTTGGTTATTGAACGAATGTGCATGGCCCTTTTAATATCTCTTCTAGTTACCATTGCACTTTGCATACTTCGCTGGCCATTTTTCAGTTTTTTCTTCATGTGACTGTTTCAGGTCCAAGTGTGGCTGGCATATGTGAGGACCGGTAATACACATTGTTCACGTACCTGTTTTTTTAAGATGAACTGGGATTTTTGATTTTAAAACTGTGGAATTTCTTCCGTATGCCCTCCAGCCCAACTTTATGCGTCTGTAGATCTCAGGCTTTGAGTCGCCGTTCATGTTGATCAGTTGGCCAAGGTAGATGTATTGTTCTACGGACTCAATATAAGCTTCTTTCGTGTATGCCTTGTAATTGTCTTTTTCTGCCCATTTGTTTTACATGATTTTGCTTTTGACACGTTTATTTTAAGGCCAACTTCACTGCAAGCTGCCTCTAGTTCATTTATCAGTTCTTTTAGCTCTTCAAAACTGTTTTAGAGTAAAGCTATATCAAAAGTGAATCATAAGTTGTTGAGACTTCTTCTATTTATTCTCAACCCTCTGTTTTGCCATTGGATTTTTGACATTGCCAATTGCAGGACTGATATTAATAGCTTGGGGGATATAGAGTCTCCTTGTTTTACCCCTCTTTCTACTGGGAACTCTTTGGTGACTTCTGCGATGTTGACAAATGCAGTGGAAGTGCTGTAGATGTTGTACAGTATGTTGATATAGCCTGGATTCACTCCTTGTTCTACAAGGGCTTGCGTGATTGCTGAGTGATGCATGGAATCAAAAGCTTTTTCAAAATCGATAAAGGCCAAACAGAGTGGCATCAGGTATTCATTTGCTCGTCTTAGATTAGAATATATGTAGTAGTTAATTGAGGACCTGGGTTGTAAGGGCTATGTATGGATGAAGAGGTTAGCACAAGATAGGAAGGGATGGAGGATTGCAACAAACCAGTCGAAAGACTGATGACAGCAAAATAAAATTGATAGGTCACGCTGCCCACAGATATATGTGACAAAAATTTTCCCACTGTCTGAACCTGAACACAATTTTCTTTTCCGGAAAACTCTTGTGTTTCTAACTCTATCTTCCTCTTGAGTACATTTATTCGCTCTTCCACCAGAGTTCTTCTCTCCCATTCCTTTTATGTACCGTTTCCTTTCACTGGCCTTCGATTACAGTTTCCAGAATTGCGACGACTGTGGCAGAAATGTTTTTCCGGCCGGGAAAAGCTCAGCAGTAAAATCTTACGTTATGGAGCCAACTGGCTGATTTATTGGCCGGCAGAATCACTGCTGCCGATATAAAGGTTCCTTAATGAGTAGATCCGAATTGTGTGCTTACTGCGGCTGAGATAATCCACCATTAACGAATCGATGAGAAATAAAGAAAAGTTTGAGTTTTACAGTCAACTACAACAAAGTAGATACTTTGCAGAAGACTCTCGCTTGTTAGTCACACACTGATACCGCGGTGGCAGTGTGAATCTACATAACATTTCAAAAGATATTTGAGTAATGAGATTCTTCAACTGATAAGATAATGATTCTTGTTAGCTAGATGACCAAGATATCTTTCATTTTATGAGATATTTTAGTAAAAATTCAAATGAATATTCGGCTTTTGTTGAAATTATGATTGGAAAAGTTAGAAAACAACACAGTGCCCTAAACAATTCTCGTGTCGCCTTAACAGCGTGGTAATAAAGATCAGATTAGCCGCTCATTCGCCTCTTCGTTGATTATACTAACTTGGTAATCCTGCGTGGTAAAAGGATCTTATCACTGGGTGCTATGACTTATCTGAAAGTAAAAACAGTTTGGTATAACAAATAACTTTTATATCATGGAAAGCAGAATATTCTCTTGGTCATCCAACTTTTTAATAAAAATAGAACATTACACATTTCACTTGAACGTGCATTAAATGTTACTTCAATTAAGATCCTTGGACAGTATTTAAAAAACAGATGATCTGCACACAAATTTGTTCGTACAGGAGTATATAGATACCTGTAAAACATGGGCACAAAATTTTATCTTAATAATAACTAAGGCAAGAAAATATGTCGAATGTTTCCAGCATATTGCACAACAATATAAAAATGCGTCAGTTGTTTCTATAAATGACTTTAACTTGGGGAATAAGTTAAACATCACAATATTGTAGATTTATCTATTCAAGAATTTTGGAATGGTAGTGAGTCGCCTGTGATTGCATACTTATAATATAGGTATTTCCTAACGAAACGTTCGCATCTGCTACAGCTCATTCAGTTAACAGAGGCGGAACAACTTCACTCTGCTCTATCCCCACTCTGTGCCATTACCCCTACATGTGAAGTGGAAAGAGTGACCACTGACTAATTTTCCACTAGTCTGCTTGACACAGCGGTATGCGCGGAAGAGTAGGCCACGGGAGAGTGTGGTGAGATGATGAGAGGAGAAAGGGGAGCATGAAGTTGAGCCGCCAGTTAGGAGTGAACAGGGTTTAAACGCGAATTGACGAGATACACCAAGGCTGTATATTTGGCCAGTGTAAATCTTGTTTTTTGTTAGCGTTAGATGATAAAGACATTCTGGTATAGAGAACGGCAAGTGTTTTAATTTGAGACATTGAACCCCGCTGAGTCTCAGATTAATTAGAAATCGACATTGTTTTGAAATACCTATTAACTGGGAATAATAGAACTTCAGAATCTCCGCTTATGAATGTGATAATTTTTTTTTGCACTTCCTTCAGAAACTGTAAATACATTGGCAACAGTACTTCAAAATGGCGTCTCTTAGCTGGCATGATAAAATCGTTTTAAACATTTTGTAGTTCCCGATGCAATGTGTACTACTAATGATGTCACAGCCAACAAGCATTCTTTTCAGGAGATATCTTCACTCTCTAGACGTATATTGTAAATAATACTTCCCATTCGACCCCGTAAGAAAAAAATTAAATGTGGTCATATCAAGTGAACAAGGTGGCAACTAAAACGGACCACCTATTCCTATCCACTTTTCAGTGTGTCTCAGGCTTTCACGAGCACCATATGATATGTAATCTTCCGCTCTATCATGTTGCATCCACTACTTCTACTTGTGAACACAGACTTCTGTCTAATGACTTGCATGGTACTTCAGGACTGGCCATGTCAGTTACTACATAGCATTACTCAAGTTCAAAACTCATTCCTTCTGCATTGTCATAGTGGATATTATCTTTCCCAACGAATCACGATCCACGCCTACGTATTGGTCTGGTTCTCTACCATTATATCTTCTGAAATCTTCGAAAACCGGCTTTGACTTAAGACAAACGACTAAGAAGTTTCCAGTTCTGGATTTTAGGAAACAGTTTGAAGCTTTCAAAAAAAAAAAAAAAAAAAAAAAAAAAAAAGTAAAAGTCTTTCAGATGTCCCTCAATATTTCAGTATATGCCTCATCATCACCAAGTAACTGCGTGGAGCAGGACAACGTTTGCATCAATCTTTAACCCAATTTTGTTGAAAAACGTTTCACTGTGGATGGATATTTGATAGAAAATGTGTCAGGTAGTAATAAAACTAAACTGAATAACAACATGTATTTGTGATCGAGTCCTTCCTGTGAACTACTAGAACCAATGTTCAGACATACTAGCTTTGCGCAATAGTACAGCTCTAACAGCTCTAGTGGCAGTAAGGCTTGTTATAACTGCTTACAATGTACAATATATTTTCGATTTAACAGTTCACCAATGCACTCAGAATGTTCTATGTTTATTTTATACAAATGTCTTGTGTTCAGCAACTGGGACCATATTCAACTCTCAAAGAATCGACACCACTGGCGTTTTTAGAAATTATTCTGATTACAAAGACGCTATCACATGTCCGCGCATCCTTTGATTACATTTCCTGAAGAAGATTATATTATAAGTGCTTGTTGAAGCAATCTAAAACCTCTACATACGCGCGAATTTAACGAGAAGTTTCAAACTCATGGGACATCTTACCACACTGTACCATTAAAAACCCTTATAAGTCCATTTTGTAAAGGGGAATACCTTATGATTATTCTTGCTGTGACTGTGAATACTTCTGTTAGAACTCAACACTACTGAGAAAAATATTACCAGCATATATTTACATTTTAAACCCCTGAAAATATTTAGCAATAAATAAGCAAAACACACAGTGAAGTAATTACAATTTTTATGCTTAATTAAGAAACATATACAGAAAAATTTAATCAGAATGTTAGCTTATAGCAGTTCTGTTTCTGTTATAGTAGCCTGTTACTACACCTATTAATCACTAACATTCATTAATTACAGTTCTGGTTATAAAGTCATTCGCGACAGCAGGTATATTTGGCTTAACCCTGTCAAGTCATGCTTTCACTAATCGCACAGCAGATTAGTGGGTTTTATGAGGTCTTATATGGGCCTATTGAATACGGTTATATGAGTCACTGAAATAAACACCTATAAGGATTGAAAGATTATGACTCTGGTCACCAGTCAGTCCTTTATGGAGAAATAGACCTGAATACGTTCAAGTTTTATGAAATAATTTTTTCAAACGGTTTATTGTATTATTACAGTTTTACTTGTTCTAAAAATGTACTCGCAACCATCCACGTTTTTGCACTGTTAATACTAATTTGAATCAAGACTTAATTTCCTAAATGCAGATTTCTACGTTTGTAAAAATAACCATAGTAAATTCTTAATTGAAGTAGTCTGAAAACAACCATTTATAAATCAAGCGCCCAATGTAATACGTTTGAACACGAGGTTGTTAGTACATTTTTTTTTTTTTTACCTCGTCTACGGCTATCGTAATTAGAGGCGGGATGAGAATGGGGACAAGGAACGGGAAGGAATTCGGCAATTGCCTTTTTTAGGAAGCTTCCCGGCATTCGCCTGGAGTGATTTGGGGAACCCATGGAAAACCCAAATCTGGATGCCCGGACGGGGATTCGAACCCACGTCCTACCGAATGCGAGGACAGTACGTTAACCGTTCACCCACCACGCGCAGTTTGTTAATACTGTCCTCTTTATTCACTTCTACAGTTATTGTTAAAAACGATCTACCAACTCTTTTAAAAACTAGCTGAATACTTTAACTAAACTTTTTGGAATGTAATTAGCACTTATTCTCTCTTCCTTTCTTAAGACGAGGTTCCTTTGGTGACGCTATACTGTATACGGTCTATACTAAACCAACTACTCGTGCTCATGCTAAACGCTCATTGGCTAAATAGACCGACATACATACGTGGGTAATCATAATGGGGACGGTGTCTGTCTTACCCTCGATTACTGAATTCAAACTCAACAGACATTCTTCAAATTTAATTGAACGAACCATAAGAACAAAATATAGGTCAAGCTGGTAAATCAGCCAAATCTAACTAAGGGATGAAGATGTTTGATCCTTTCCTGAATTTATATAATTGTATATGCTGACGTCACCCAATGCTGACGTCATCCAATACTGACGGGACCGAATGCTGACGTCATGCTCCGGGCCTTCCTTGGAAGACTAGCAGGGGCCAGAGTTGTTACTACAAAATTGAGGATATGATAAAATGAAACGCCAGAATACCTACATTATTGGCTTTTCGTAGCATTTCGTTTTAGCTTAAATACGTCCATCTAGTTAAAATCTTTACTGCTGAAAAACGAAGAATAAATTTGTGCTCTACGATGCTGTGAAGTCCTTCCCGTTTTTGCCATTTTGAGTTACAACTGTCACGCTGCAGCACGATATTTATGTATATAAGTATATGCATTGGACATCAGACTTGAGGCTGTTAAAAAAAAAAAAAACAACACAAAACCGGCCAGTGGATTACTCGTATTTTGCTAAACACGGTTTCTAGTGTCTTCTAGAAATTCTTGATATTTCTTAATGTAACTCAATTGGTATATTAAATTAAAAAAACTTAATAATTATTTTAAACTTAATTATCACCATCTCACGTCGAAATTTCACAAAAAAATTCACGATTCTCCTTATTGAATTTAATACTGGATAGACGAATACCTGATATGCTGTACCGTCACAAACTTACTTAAACAAACTAAACAAATACAATTTGGAAACAAAACACCAATTGCTACAGTTCCAAAGTGATCTCTTTTCGAATGTTTCCCATTATAGTTATACTCCTGATGTTACATCCATTTCCATACAGTATATTCGTCTTCTTGATTATCAATGTATTCTTAAGATGTTGAAGAAGTGTTTTAAATAACAATTTTATTCTATATTATACTAATTTAGATGGACTTGTTTCCGATTCGTGTAGTTTAATTTTAATAATTGATTTTCGATAAACAAAATTTTGTAAGTTGTAACTGTATTTAATTAGCCTTTGTTTTCATGATGTACAATGCGTTCTAGGCATAGAAAGAGCAAAGTATTATTTTCTCAGTTCAGTTACATCGCATGAACTTAAATCATTGTTGGATATCCACCGAAATAAAGTCTTCGTTGCTCAGAAATAATATAGATTCGCATTGTTTGAATTGAGAACTTGCTTTATTTTTCCAAACTTCCGATTAATTTGGCATAGATATTAGTTTCCATTACAAATGAAGGTATCCCACAAAGACAATTATTGTATAAATAGGCAAAGTCTAGTGGTTGTTAGTAACAAATGTTATGAGATAAGTAATTGTAGTGAGTTAGCAATTATGCATGAAATAATGTTTATAGAATTGCAAGGCGGAATACATATGATTGATTCCAAGACTTATCAAATCCGAAAAAAGTGCGAGGAAAATGTTGGTTACTGTGTATTTTTAAGATTAATATAGGAACACATTTAAAAATTTTTAAGTATTTTTCTAAAACGTGCAATGCATAATGACAGTCGCCAGAACTACTTTTGATTTAAAATGCTAGACACCTAGAGATAGAATTCTGTGTCAAAAAGTGAAGTGAATAACTCTGTAAAGTTTAGACTTGGCTTAGGACAAAAACTCATAACTTCTTATTACTGACAACCACGAGACTTGGCCTATTTTTACAAGAATTGTCATTGTGGAATCTCATTTCTTTATGTAAGTTGTCACTTATTCTATGTTGTCACACAAATGTAAAAGATTAATTTGAAAATCAATAGAGAAAGACATTTCAGAATTAAAGACATCAATATACGTGTGTAAACAATGGGTGTGTATCCTTTGTGAACAATAACGATTGCGATAAGTAAATTCAAGTAACTTCCAAACTAAGCGTAGTTTTAGGTAAGCTTGCTGATGTATATGCATAAAAGAAATTTGAGGCATTTAGCATCATCCAAATCAAAGCATTTAACATGCAAATATGCACCAAAAAATTTCACGTTTAAGGTTGCCATTGAATACAATTACGAAAATTACCAATATTAGATTTTTATCATGGATTTGGGGTGAAGCCCTAAATTTGTGCAAGATTACCAGTTTCTACGACCGCAGGAAATGTAATGCAATTATGATGTAGGGGCTTCGTAGTCGATAAAGGCATTTGATCTTCGCTAACTTCCAAAGTAAGGAGAGGAGAGTATAATTTAATACATTAAATAAATATAATAAACTCCGTCTATAATGTAAATCTGGGGATCGAAGAACCTCTTAGGGTAGAAACTAATTTTACGTTAGGTGTGATTTTTCTTGTAATGTGCGTATAGAGTTTTATCTGTGTAGCAAATTTCAGCTTCCTACGACTACAGGAAGCAGCTTACAGTTTTGAATATAATCAGTCAGTCAGTGAGTGACAAAATCGGTGAAATTTGCATATCAATAATGTCCAAACTAAGAACAGGAACGAAACAATTTAGTGTTGCTAAGATTGCTCATGTCTATGTGTAATAGAAATTAGAGGAATTGGCATCAATAAAGCCGAAGAAATTGAGGAGCACAAATGGCCCGAATTGCTTAGTGAAAAGGGTATGCAGGCCGCTGCTGACCGTGCACCCAGATTAATGGTGATTCTAGCGTTTTGGACAAATTAAAAAGTAAAACCTTGTCGCAGGTTGGATTTCTCCGTAAGAGAGGATAACACCAGTAAATGTTCATCGTTATTGCTAATTGTAATTTTGGGTGTCTCACTAAACGATTGGAACACATTATCCGTCTATAATGTAAATCTGAGAATAGATGAACTTATTAGGGTCATTTAGCTTCATAACATGGAGATTTTACATTTTTTATGACTATTTTATTACGATTCAAGTTGTGTGAGTTTTTCGTCTTGAATTCTAATATCCTAAAGTATATATCCCTTAGAAGTTTCAATTTATGCGAGTTTTAGCGCATATAAAATGATTCGTCAATGATGGATAACATCATATACTTCAACATTTCTACCAACGCAAATCAACATAAATTCGTAACAAGGCATATGATGGTCTTTGTAAATATCACCCAATTGATAAAACTTATTAATACAATTAATTAAATTTGAACAATGCAATAAAATGCCCAACTATTTCGTATATATTATTAGCTTGTGTATTGCTTGAATATACCACTGAAAGAGACGAGTTACGCACCGTGAATAAGTAAAATATGTATTAGTAACCTGTGATTGTTAATCGGGTACTCAGATTTAAGTCTGTATTACATTCAGCTACCATTTAGCTATTATACAGTAACCGGAGATTGCTGTGGTTATTGACCGATTTCCGATTAATTGGGTAATGTAGGAAGCGGTCTATTGAGAGGATTACTGCACTGTAACGGCAGGCCTGTCCTTACAAACCAAGATGTACAGTACATCACAAACAGGTGAGTGTAAATAACTAAGCAATACAGTGCTAAGCAATTTCATTTTGTGATATGTATTAATTTATTGTGTGATGCTTGAGCTGCAGATCCAAACCGAAAATCAACAAATTTAATTCAAGTGATTTAATGTGCTACAGTAATTTCGTGGCAATTTCCACACAGTTTAATCGTCTAGACCAGGGATGGCAAACCAATGGCACGCGTGCCGGTGATGGCACGCGACCAATTAATTTGGGCACGGCATTAATTAAGTAGGTACTTAATCATATAAGTAATTTTTTTTTCGTCTACATAATTTGACATCATATTAAAAAGTTACTTGTGAACGACACTACCCGTGCTGGAACGTCTACCGATTGGGCAAAAGAGGTATATTTCAAGAAAATATCTGACGTAACGAACTGAGTGAGCAAGCGCGGGCGGGGCGCTAAGCTCACTTATTCACTTGTTTTTGCTGACGTAGTTGACTGCTTTTACCAATCACGCATAGTTTTTGCAGTTTTTAAACTAATTTAGCTAAAACAGCTGCTTGTTTAAATTTGTTTGAGTTGTATTTACAACTATTCAGCATGGCTAGTTTCGTAAAAAAAAAAAAAAAAAAAAAAAAAAAAAAAAAGTGCAAGATAAGTGTCATAGAGAATTTCAACCTTGGTGGAGTGAGAAATATAGCCTGATTAATAAAGGTGATAAAGTGGTGTGTTTTATGTTCTGGAGCAGTGTTATGTACAACATCACCTGTAAAACGGCACTCTGAAATTAGTAAAAAAGCAAACCAGAGCATAAAGAATTCATTGAGAATTAAAGAGAGAAACAATCGACGCCTTTGATTAAGTATGTTATCAAGGATGGTTCCGCACGATTTCCGTCTGCAAATGTTATTGTTCGCCACGGTAAACTTTCTAATGAGGGACGATCTTTGAAGGAAGCCTGGTTATCATGCTCCCCTTCACTTTCTGAAGACTTTGAAAATAAAGGTAACATAATTCAGCGTGTCAAAGAGTCTACTTTATCCAAAAACACAATAAACAACAGAATACTAAAACCGGTGAAAAATGTAAAAAACAAATGACATCAAGTCATCTCCTTTTATATTGTTGCGTCTAGACGAAAGTACAGCTGTAAATAAATCTGGTCATTTAACTATTTTAGCTCGATTTTGTGTAGTAAACGAGATCAAGGAAGAATTGTTTGCTATAACATCGTTATCAACAACTACTAAGGGCAGTTAAAAATTCACTTACTAATAAAGAGAAAAATTTAAGCAAAATTGTTTCTATAACAATTGATGCTGCTCCAAGTACGGTGGACAAAATAAATGGTTTTATCAGTTTATTCCAAACACACATAGGACATCCAACTCTTGAATTCCATTGCATCATACATCAACAAGCTTTGTGTGCAGAGGGTTTATTCGCATCAGATGATAATTTAATAAATGTAGTCACAAAAATAGTGAATAGTTTTAAGGTGATAGTATATAGTTTTATTTCTTTTCCCATTAATCACTAAGTCACGATTGTTTCATGGCACGTCATAGCTACGTCCAACATTTCTTTAGAAAAAATGGTACGTTGATAGATGAAGGTTCGCCATCCCTGGTCTAGACGAATAGTGTTAAAAAACTGAAAAAATTCAAATAGAGTTCGAAATTCCATTATAACTAGGAAACTACGAAGGCACAAGATACGAAAAGTGATTTTTGTCACCTCAGTTTGAAGATGTACATGGAAAAGACGCGTATTTTTCTTGGCACAGTTCAGAGTTCTTAAAAAAAAGTTCATAGACATGGTACAAGTCATGGAATTTGGAGTCTCTGATATTCAGATAACGTAAGGATTTAGTTACTATCATGTGAACAACTTCTATTACTTATGAATGAAGTGATTTTTTTTCTTATGGTATTACGCCTCGTCGACGTAGAGTTCATTAAAGGCGGGAAAGGATTGGGGGCAAGGAATGGATAGGAATTCGGCATAGTGGTATATAGCCCCCTCCAGGACTCTTGTGACGCAATGACCGGATAGCTAACGTCAGGTAATTGGATGCCCCACTGATCATTGTATTAATTCTTTCTTCATTCGTGCCATAAGGGATGGAGTAAACAGAAGAGAGTTTATTTTTGACGTTAACCATTCCTCCGCCATCACCATTGCTCTGTGAAAAACAGAGAGTCGATTTAGTAAGGAAATGGTGCCTTACAGCAGCAATATAGCCAGGTAAAAACTGATATCTGAATAGTGTGAAGACATTCGCCAACCTTCCTTTGTCGTCCCCGGTGTTAATACTGTTAACGAGTCAAGTGATCTTGTCTCTTCTGTTGGCAACCAATAGAGTGAATCTGATTCTGTTCTTTTCGACTGACTGAACGTTTTGAAAGCTGCAATCCTCCACTCCGACCATCTATCGGCATCTCTTTCCGAGCCACCAACGCTTCAGCTGCTCTTAGATATCAAGTGGAACAGACCATGAACTCTTGTGCCGATTTCTGTGGGGTTTATAGGACGCTGAATCTGCTTTATGACGAAGTGACTGCACAGCTGTTGACCTTACATCTAGAGCAGTGACTTTTAATTTCCTGTATCTCACTTGTAGAAATATAGTTTATAAAATTAGTGATATTTTTTCTAGAAAGAACTCAGAGAAAAATATTGTGATTCGTATTTCAAACTAACTAGTGATTCGTTTATTTGTTTTGCCACGTAATTATCTAAAAAATAAAAGTGTAATCGTCTTTTCAGCATCGTTTTGTTCTGTTTACAGAGGTAACACTTAATCGAGCTTTTCATCTATTATAATAGCCTTTATAGTTACTGAATTCACGTGTTTCATAATACTCTCAAACTAGGGTTAAAGTATCAAACTTCTTGATTAGATTAAACATACTGTACCGACAGTAACAGAGAATTCTCTGCGTTTATATATATGTCTCTGACATTTTTACATACCATTTATACTAACCAACCATCACGACCTTACCGTTATTCCAATGTGTTTTTGGTGTAGCCAATTATGTTTAAAAGTGAAACATTCGCGTAGTGGACAAAAGGAAGAAGAATCACCGTTAAATTCAACAGTGGGAAAAATTGTTTTCATGTAATATATAAGCAGTTACAGTATAAAAAAATATCATGTGGGATTAGCTCATAATCACAGTCATAGGGAAGGTGACTGATGTATGTGACTATTGCAGGAGTGCACGAGTACACACACAAGGAATTTTTATTTTTTGCTTATTGTTATATGCCTTGTCGACATCGTGGTCTTTAGGGGCGAGAAAAGACTGGGGACAAGGATTAGGAAGTAACACGGCCAGGGACTATTGATTTAATCATTCCGTCATTCGTCTGGAGTGATTTCGGAAAACTGTAAAAACCGTAATCTACATATATGGCCGGAAGGGGATTTGAACCCACGTCCTCCCGAATGTCAGGTCTGAACGTTACTGTTCACCCACCACACTCCTTCAACATCGTACTTAAGTTTTCCCTCCAACTATATATACCTGTCACGAATCGAGCGGCTCTTCTTTGGACCCCCTCTAATGCCTTCATTAACCCCTTTTGCTGTGGACTCCATACAGAACAACAATATTCCAAGTGTGGACGTACTAGTGACTTGTATGCGATCGATTTAACTTCCGGAGTGCGTTGGTTTAAATTATCACCTAGAAATCGGAGCATACGACTTGCTTTCCCAATTACATTCTGGATAGGTTCATTCCACGACAAATTATTACAAATTGTTACCCCTAGGTATTTAGCTGAATCTACCGCTCTAAGGACAGTACCATTAATTGTATATTCAGAGCTAAATGGTGTCATCTTTTTACTTACACGCTTGACTTGGCACTTTTTAGCGTTTAACTACAACTGCCAGTCTTAACACCACGCAATTATTTTCATAATATCGTCTTCTAACGAAGCGCAGTAGTCCAGGGTTTTGATTTCACGATAAATAATAGCATCATTGGCAAATAATATTTTAATCCCCCTTATTATGTAGCACAAATCATTAATGTAAATGAGAAACAACAGAGACCCTATCACGCTTCCCTGGGGTACTCCGGACCTCACCTCGATAAGTGATGAACGCTCACTGACGGTAACTACAAACTGTGTTCTGTCCTTCAGAAAGTCTGCAACCCAGTCACACATTTGTCTATATATGCCGTAACCACGAAGTTTGCTAAGTACCATAGTGTGAGGCACAGTGTCAAAAGCTTTTTAAGAATATATTAGATCTAAATCAACCTGGGATTGCTCGTCTATAATACGGAACAAGTCGTGAATTAGAAGTGCAAGTTTTGTTTCGCAGCATCGGTCTTTCCTGAAGCCATGTTGATTTGGGTTTAAAAGCTCACCTTCATCAAAAACCGCATAACATTTGCATAGATGATATGTTCTAAAATCCTGCAAAATATTGAGGTTCACGAGATCGGCCCATAATTTTTGAGGATCATTAACATTCCCATTTTTATACACTTGATAGCGGTCTTCCATTCGGCTGGTGTTTTTCCTTGAACCAAGTAGTCGGTATATAATTTCATCAAATGCAGCGCAATTGCCTTTGCGTACCTAAAGCAGAATCTTGTAGGAATACCGTATGGTCCTGGAACCTTATTGGTTTTTACATTCATAAGTAGTTTAGTTATTCCATTGACATCATGAACGAGGTCTTTCATAATTTTGTCTATCGGAATCCCCTGTGAGTTTTCTGTCGTGAAAGCTTTCAAAATTTCTGCTTTCTCTACACTTGTTTCAGATAATTCCCCATTTTCCTTAATCAGTAACGGCATAACCTTAGGAGAGCATCTTATTACTTTGACATTCGACCGGAACTTTTTTGGATTAGTAATCAGATCTTCGGATAAATTCCTGGCTTTGAATTCTTTAAACGCATCACGCATTCCATTACCCACTTTTGCTCGCAACTGGACTAATTTAGCGTGATTAGATGAGTCCCCCGATTTCTTCACCATTGTATTTAAATACTTTTGCCTCCTCAGCAAACGTTTCACTTCCCTATTAAGCCAAGTTCTTACTAACCCTATATAGTGGAGTTGTGATATCTGGTATTTCTAATTCCGACTGAAAGACTAAAATAAAGCAAATGTAAAGCAAATCATGGTTTTAACTTATAATTTGACGTTTTCCCCACATTCTAAAGCGCATTATGTAAATCATAATGTTGTATTAATTTTGATAAATCTTGGGTGACCACCTAGATAGTTTTTAGTAATTTCCTAAAGTACGCAACATTCCATGTGAGGACTGCAATGCCAATGGTGAACATTCAATGTATCTTGTTGCAACAAATATTAAACAATCATTGAGCTGTGTAGGCTTGAAGAGAATAGTGTCATTCCCGAAAGGCATCCGCCGGTATAAGCATTAACCACGGTGACAGGATGTCGTTGACAACGGGTTTTGCAGGAGAACAATTCCTGTCACCTTGGGGTGAGCTGTCAACAATAGGTCGCTGACCTGGTGTGAAAACCCGCCACCCGAATACGCTCTCACCACACGAGGGCGGCTGAATAATTCCTACCTCTGTGATATACACGTCGAGCGAATAAGATATGGGGGATATCACGTGACATCAGGTGGCCAACCTCATACCCAATCAAAGTGCTTTCTATAAGTAAAATGCACGGAATTTTCTGTTGAATGTGATCTTCGAGACCCCAAGGGCGGAGCCAAAGTTTACCTCCGAGGTGGAAGAGCGACGAGATTCATTCTGTTGCGGTACGCCGTTTCTGACATAGATTATTCCGCGGGACGCCGTGCCCGACATAGACTCTATTCTATGCTGCTTGCGGGAAGACGTTCCACACATAGATTCTGGTGTGGGCGGCGGTGCCTAGCTTTCTGATTTTCTGCTGAAATCCAACTCATGGCAGCGGACTTGTGAGACAGGTCTCATATACCATGTGCCATCTCCGGACATCGTAGACTTCAGATGCTGAACTACAAATCATAATGTGTTACGACCGAGCCTTCTAATTGTACATTCCGTGAAATTGAATCCTCAAGCGACTTTGAGAGGAAAGATCCATGATCAAACTTGGTGGTTAGAACCTCTGAGTTAACGGCATATTTGTCAGAACTAGTTATTTTAGAAGGGTACATTGTTCATTCGTGGCGCCCTAATATATTGAAATGTATAGTCACAGTATTATGATAGCTATTTCTGAGGTAATCATAACTTGTATTTTACATTGTTTCCAACTATCATTCTTTCTTGCATAGTAATTCTGAGATGGATTTAAAAGTAAATTACAATTGTTTGCTTGCTCATGACGGCTAATAGTACCTCTGAGCGTTGCTTAGTGATTTTGCCTTCTTGTGTTAATATTAACAGTAAATTCGCTCAGACTTGTAATCGCCAATGATACTTAATAAATGTCGTATTGTGACTTTTTCTGTATTCCAAATAACATCGAGATTCTTGCAAATACCAACATTTTCACTCTTTCATAAAAACAAAATTAAAATCCCGTTTATTAATCATAAATGTATAAATGATAGCTATAACTTATTCCCACGCAAGATGATCTCTACTAAAAACTATAGGGTCGAATACAATTATACATACCGAAATTTATAGCCGAATTAGTTAATTGTGACTACTACTACCAGTGAAAATGTTCACATATACTTCAGACAGGCGTTCAGTTTTCAGTTATAATTTATTTATAATATTACATGATGGTAGTAATTCATACGTTGACAAGCAGTTTCTTTTGCTGCTGATGTTTTCGGATTTCATTAGTGCAACTCAATCTCTGCATATTTTGAAGGTTCTCAGAATAGTAATGCATTAGTAATCTTACAAATGTCTGAAGATTTTCAGATTTGTCTCATCATCAAGTGAGTTCATTTCCACACTAGAAGATGTAAAAGTTCCCACAAATACTTTTGTTTTAAATAACGAAAACTATTAACTCTAACTTTATTTCGTAGAATAACACCAAAAAAATACATCACATTTCATATGAAGAATATAGATGCAGACACCTCGCGCAATTGTCGTAGATTTGTGTTCCCTATGTCGAGTATACTTTCCCAATTGCGATTATCGGGGGATACACAGCATCAAAAGTGCTCGATGAATACAAAGGCGCCGACAGTCTTTTCTGGAGCGCTATTAACTACTTATACAATACAATTCATACAACAAGAATTAAAACTTATTCAAAATTAGTGCTGTAACACGGAGCTCAGGTGGTTCCGCCTACACATTCTCACCACGACAGTGCACTAATGCCCTTCACAAACTGATGATTGAGCTTATATCATGCAGTTTCTTCACATGATTTTTATTTTCTCATCATAAACTTCACATTGTTGGTCTTAAGGTGCGGCCAGATTCCGGGATTATCAGCACTGTCCATCAGTATTTCTATTTCCTTCTGCCAGAACAGTAATAGCTGCGGTACCTTGACCATATGTTGTTGATACGTGGTGATGCCAGTCTATCCTATAGTAATCTACGTTTTCCATAAACTTCTGTAATATCAGTTTGCTAGCGGATATGGAGCTTAAGTTGGAGATTTAGACGCCTACCGTCAGTATTCACATCGTACAATCTTCAGTTTCCTTTCTTTCAGCAGACGGTTGGCTCATAGCACTGCGTTATAATTTATGATGAAAGTAGGGACACTGCCTGGTCTGACTGTACTTAGCGTAGTCTATTTAATAGTTGCAACTTTTCGTCTCTCTATTACTATTACTATTACTATTACAATTACTCCGCGATTCACTAAAAGTGTTTGGCGGAGGGTGCATTGCACCTATCAGGAAGGGTAATGATTTGGAAGGGATATACGGGATATGGCAGGTGGCGCCCATGGGCTATTGTGAGGAACCATCCCAGCATTCGCCTGGAGCGATCTAGGGAAACCATGGAAAACACAAGATCAGGATGGCCGGAGTGCTTTATCGGAAGCTACTCCTGTCCGATTTTGTGTTTACTCGCCCGGTAAATCCATTCTATTCCATTCCCTAATCGCTAGTGGAAAAAAATGATTAGAGAAATGAATCGGTTCTGGCCCTGATTTCTCTTATCTTATTTTCGCGGTCATTCCGAGATATGAATGTTGCTAGTAGCAATATTTGTTTGCTGTCATTCCGAAATACGTCAGTCGAGAATTTTTCAATTAGCTTCCATCGAGAGCAACGCCTTCGGTGCTCCAGGTCTTCCCAACCTATGTGTGTTTTGGAAGAAAGCAAGCAGGCAAGGTAATCGAGAATGTTAATTTTGTTACATATAACAAACACAATCAAGTAAAGAAAATAAGATTCCTCAGAGATGTCGAGGATGGCCCGTAAGTCGCGGTAAACAGGAAAGTGATGACAATTGTGTCATACCGCAGCAGTGCAGTGGCGATCTTTAAGGAAATTATGCAGTGCGGATTAATATATATTCATACCAACAGATCCAAGAATACAGTCACCAAAAATTTAGAGAAATAGAGGTTATGATTACTAGATTTCCGGCAGACAATAAAGTGGCTTCTAGAAATACTGTAGTAACTTCTGTGTCAAACGGGCTTCATTCTATTCTTTACGCAAGGAGTGTCCTGTAATGCTGAGAAATAATACGTTTACAAAGAACGCTTGGAATAGTGTATTGACCAGGTGAACCACCAGAAAATTTGTTCAGTTTAGCAATTAGAGCGTACCGGTGATCTACGGCTTACTTCCAATTCGGCAGGTCGAAGATACGTCTATGGTTGGGTCACAGTAATGCGCTATGACGCAATTTACGATTCAGTTTGAATTTGTATCCAGCACATACAAGTATCAAGGATTGACTTTGCCAATTGATATCGACGAGGAAGAATTTAATTATAAGAATCATTTATGTAACTATTTCAAGATTTAAAACATACAAAGCTTTAAGTTTTTCACAAGAATTTTAGTGGCGCAGATGCCAATATTGAGCACAAGAAAAGGTTTCTGCGTTCGATACAAGAGACCTGCATACTTTGCTTCCGAACACCAAGTGCCTTTTTTAATTTTTAATAATATATACATCATGATAATATTAACATTTTGAATGAATTCAAATTGCATCTTTCAGTAAAATCTTCACAATAAACAATATGAGGTGAAAAATCAAAGATATATGCAGTGTATCACAAAATTCCACACATCAGCAAATTTCCAGATTTAAAAATCTCAAAACGTTGTTCTCAGCTCGAGAAGTAAATAGGGCTGTGCCAGTCGTATAATTGATTGTTTATTCCTACTTTAATATCGACCTTTGTATGAGTTAAATACATTCAGAATATGAAATTAATCTTGAATATTGTGCCAAATGTATGATTAGTTAAAGGTTTCTGGAGATATCTAATACTTTTTGGCCACAAAATACCTATACGATCAGTATACAAGCTAAGCGCCTGTGAGTAGGCAGCCAGAGTAACACATTATGAACTTCTGTTTCCGCATGCCGCACACTGCCTTGGCAATGGATGACGCCTGACGAAAACTAATGTTTGTTTCTAGTTGTCGTCATCGAACTCAACACAGGTGGTTCTGCGTCGTGTGGGGTTCAGTCTCTCTGGGAATTTCAGCTGTGAAGTTACCGCGGATGCACCCTTCTTCTCGACGAAGACAGTTGCGGCCTACATGCTGGTAGTAGGTAAGTGATCACACAAATGAGAATCATCAGTACTACCTGTTCACTCAGTTTACAGTATAGTTTAAGTGAACAAAATGTTTTCTTAGATATTTTGTTAACGAAATCCGTACGTTAAATAAAAATAAAAATCAATAAAAAAAAATTGCAAAAAGTTTTGGGTAATCAACTACCACTATCATTTCGAGAAGATTATGTTTTTCTTGAAAATCGAAAATATAGTTGAAATTATTGAATCTAGAAAAAAATTTCAGATTTACTACAAATAATGATAACCAGATATTCTTTCGAAATAATTACTGCATTTCCATTCAATTAAAATCATCCCTTATACTTTCTTGAAATTTCTTGGTATACAGTCTTCAATGCTATTTTAATGCAGATATTTTAGTTTCTCATTTGTATTTTTTTTTATTAGCTAGTATGAAATTTAATTTTGTTGTGTTTTAAATATTCACGCTTACATTAAGGGTCATTAATTTCGGACGTGCAAAATGTCTCAGTTATCTGTGTTTTCGATGGCCTTCCATGAATTCTCACATACTTGACATCATTGAAATGTCTACCACCAGCTGCGGCTTAGTTAGGATACTCCCTACAAACAAACTGTCTCGGTTGCCTCTGGATTCTGTCAGTCATTATGTAAGTAATAAAGCCATTTTATGCCGTTACTTCACTATTCAGCTCCAAAATGATTTTAATATCACCATTTTTTTAAATGTTTACTTCATATTAACCATAATTTCCAATATGATATATGCACTTATTTCGTTATAATCAGCTGCTTTACTATTTGGATCAGCCTTTATCTGTCTTACTAGCAACAAGAATTACAGTAAAATTTATAGGAAAAATGTTAATTATAAATTCCAGAGTAACAATTAATTTTTATTTTCCATGGTTTCCCAAATCACTCCAGGCAAATGCCGGGATGCTTCCGTCAAAAGGCCATAGCGATGGCCGAATTCCTTCCCATTCCTTGCCCCCCATCCTTTCCCGTCTCTAAAGACCTCGCTGTTAGGTTTCTAAAAACTAAAAATAAATTATTTTAATTTAGAAAATATCTTTAAAAGGACTTAGCTGCAAACAAATAAATGAGCTTTTGTAATTACAGCAGCTATTTAGAAAATGTAATTTGTATTTTGCATGAGTTAGTAGGGAGAAGTGTTTTAGTTGCATATCAATAAACATTTTTATAGGCACTAAAAGCACCATAGCAAAGATGAGGAAAAGTAACAGGGTACCAAGTGATTATTTTTTTAATGAAATTTGATAATGAGCGGGAGGATAGCTAGTGAATTGTAATAAACAAGTTGAAATAAGGAAACACTTTGTTTCAGCAAACAAAGGGAAGCTTATAATAAAAATATTCTCAAAAATTATATTTTATTTAAATTTTTATAGCCAATTATTTTAATTTTATTTTTGAAATTCTGGTACAATTTAATAATGACAATTCTTGAAGGCCAATTACTTTTAGAGTGAAATTGCAGATATTTTGAACACTTTTAATTTCTATTTATTCTGAATCAATTTTCCACTAACATTTTATTATTTACTATACACGAACAGCAGTTACATTTTTATGGGCGAATAGGAATTTATTTCTGACTTTTTCCATTTAAAGATTCGTATTGCACTGTTTCCAGCAAACTGGAAGTCACTAAGAAATCGACAACTAATAAAATGTTTGAAAATTATATAAATTTATCAGTGGATGGCTGTTATTTTAACACTTTTAATATAGTTAAATATTGTTCTCTCTTTAACTCTGTTGATAAGCATCAGAATATTCAGGTAAGATTACAGATTTCAGATATACCTGCATTAAACTAGAACTTTTCATTTCAATGATAACATTCATATGAGAAAAAATAGAAACAGTTACGTGTGACACTTATTATAGCGGTGAAGTACTAACCCAGTTATTTTGCAAACGTAACACAGTTCTTGAAATAATACATGACTTATGGTAATTTTCGAATCAATAAGTTCGGAAATATGGTGACGTCGCACCCTTGAATAATTATTCTGAATTGTTAAGGTCTTTTATCTGGCACAATTATTGACGTATAAACTACATGACAACAAATCATTTTCTTATTAGTGTAAATAGTTTAAATTTTTTAATTATTTCACCAATTTTACCATATTCATACGCGGAAACTCTGAAATACAATCTTCCAGCCATGGTTACAATGGATTTTAGTTATCGTGATATTTTATCTTCTTTGGAATTATGGAAATCAGTTCTTGGCCGATGTGTCAGTGTTTCTAAAATAACATGCAATAAGGAAGTAAATATTCAGTGAACAGTAGGAGTTACAGATAAAGTCTCCTGGAAATCATCAGATGACCTAACGATACCATCTGTTACGTTGTAAATGTTTCGCTGGTGTACACGCACCCACAGCTCAGTTCGTTTAGCATGGAAGGAAACAGACTTGAGGGATGGGGAAGTGGTATTGTTATGAAGGTGTGGGGTACTCATGTTAACAATGTACGGCTAGAGAGGAAGATTTTATCAAACTGAGTGACGGTTGTATGATTCACACTTATTCTATGACAACTGTTTTTGCAGTTACATGGGCATTGTAAATGTAATTTTGGAAGAAAATTCATAAGAATCATCTTACAAAAATAAAGCATTCATTTAACTTTTTTTGTTGTATTCGCTGACATTTACAAGACTTGTAGTTGCTGGTCTGAAAATCTTCTTACCTCAGATAAATGTTTCTAAACTCATTGTATAAATAATACTGAAACTAGAGCTTCAAACATAGAATATGTTCCTAATGAAAGAAGGGAATGATTTCATGGAACAAAAATATGAAATTCTTCTCTGATAAATAAAGAAAGAAAAATCAAAATTTGACTTTGTTCTACAGAAAAATTATGAATTATGTCATGTGGTGGTCTGAAATATTTTCTAAATCATCGGCAATGCAAGTTGTCAATGTCCGCAGGATGGTGGAACCAGGTATCATTTGTTACCACTTACATCTGTGCTATCTGAATTATTGACTGGAATCCACTAACATCATGTTTCACTGAAGATTTACTTTCTTCAAATACGTTCTTTAAAATGGGTTGTTACAAAATTATAAATTTGTTGAATTTATTAGCGGTGTGAAAACTAATCAATGATAATGGTCACTGTGATATTCAGGGATTTATTAATAGACTATTTTGTGTCGGATTTATTACTTCATTATGTACTCCGACGAGCATCATTAGATATCAGTACGGAATTCTGTGGTTGAAAAACTTATTTAATAAGAGCACAAACAATACATATTATCACTTCAGTGGAGTTAAAGAGAGTTATATTCCAGATTTACTGAGTATACTGGAATAGGTAATGATAAACTAGAAGTGTGTATTAAATATTTGGATACTGTGATTATTTGTAAACTAAACTCATAGCATTTGAGTTAATGAGAGACTTTAAGTAACAATGTTAATCACACTTCAAAATGCAATGGATTGGCATTTGTGGAGGCGAGAAATGGTTATTGTTGTTATCACACGTAAATATGAAATTCTTTGGGCGCGCTGAGAGTCTGCCTGTCATCGTCCGTCGTAGATTATTTAGGAGGTCGATGGCGATATACTGCTTGGAGAAATGCCAGTAACAATAGTCTTCTTTCTCATGCATTCGGTGTTTCGCATTATCTTCCTTGATTCTGAAATTCACTCGTCAAATCAACAGTGATAATTAGGTTTTGGTTGTGATCGGATGCTGTCCACCATCTGTGCACCTCGGCCTTTCTGGAAGGAGTTTTCGTTCCCGATCCGAGGAGAAGACGTCATCATACCATTTACAACACAAAACACAAAGTGTTATCATTTATTCATAATACTATGAATATGGCAAGACTAAGAATTGTAAACTGAAATCTTCTGTCAGCAAGATAATCTATTTTGAACTTTTTTGACATATTTAAAGAAAAGAGAGAAGGTTCGTGATCTATATCTGATGGTTAGATGATCATTTTCTGTCGAACTATACTCACATACTTTCTTTTTTAATCGACCGTCCCTGCACGTTCATCGATTTTCTTAACGTCTTCAAGGACGAATTTGTTGATAATCTACACGATGCGAGAAATTGTATCGCCTGTTATTGAAACAACTCGTACATATACAGGGTGAGGCATTTAAAACTGTTTGTCGGTATATTTGGCAAAATACAAATCGGATTAAAAAAAAGTTGTAGTAAAAGTTGTTCACCTCGAAGAAGGACATCCATTAACATAACGCTCGACCCCCCCCCCCTGCACCACCCCCGGGGGCGGGAGGGGGGGATGAATTTGAAATCTTAAATAGGAACCCCTATTTTTTATTGCAGATTTGGTTTCTCCGCGAAAAAATATGTATCTTTTGTATGAAATTTTTTTTCATGATAGATGGCGCTGTAATCGGCAAAAATGAAACTGAGTTGACGATTGTTACAATACGGTAATATTTCAAATAAATTCACATCAGATTAGGAAATTATAATCTAGAAACAGTTTTAAAAAAATACTGTGGTTCCCCTTGCTTCTCACAAGTGTTTCATTGCAGCAAATGTTCGAAATGATGTCCGTTGTTTCTAATGCACATTGCAACTCTGTGGCTGAAAGACAATCCGACATTTATAAGTGTCTTTGCGCTAGTGTTTTCACATTCATTGATAATTCGCTGCCGCATATTTTCTGGAGTTGTTGGTACATCCATGTAAACTCTCTCTTTGAGCCATCCTCACAGGAAAAAATCGGCAGGAGTCAAATCGGGTGAACGTGCGGGCCACGTTTGAGGACCACCTCGTCCAATCCATCGACCCGGATAGTTTCGATTCAAAACTTCTCGAGATATTCGTGAATAATGCACTGGGCATCCATCGTGTTGAAACCACATATCCATTCTTGTTTTAAGTGGAACATCTTCCATTAGTATAGATAGAACATTATCTACAATGTCGCTGTACATTGGACCAGTCAGATTACCTTCTATGAAGTATGGGCCAATTACCTGCGTACCTAAAATAGCACACCAAACGTTGACTCTCCATGGGCGTTGATGTTCAACTTGCCTTACCCAATGGGGATTCTCCAATGACCAATAATGCATATTTTGTCACTTCACCACGATTCGTAAAATTTGATTAATCAGATAAAAGTATCTGTGAAATGAAATTATTATTCACTGCCAGTTGTTCCTGTATCCAGTTGCAGAAATTCAGGCAGTTTTGAAAATCGTCATCATGCTGTTCATGATGCAGCGATAAATGAAATGGATGCCAGTAGTGTTCATACAGCATGCATAGAACACTTCTTTGCGAAATTTCTGAACCTCGCGCTATTTGCCGAGAACTAATGTGAGGTTTTGCAACAACTGCAGCTAAAACATTCACTGTGTTATTTTCGTTAGTCACAGGACGCGGTCGGACTCTTTTTTTAGGTTTAACGCTTCCGGTTACAGTAATAAAATGGACAATACTGCGAAAAGTCGTTGCAGAGGGCACATTCCTATCAGGGAACAGATTAGCATACCTTTGACGAGCTTCTTCAACATTTCTATGAGCCTCAAAGTACGTGGTAATGATATTGACTCTCTCTGCAATCGTTAACATCGTGGAACAGTTGCGATGAGATGTGTACAGTCCGAATCATTGAAGTAACATGCACAGTCTGACCACGGACTGAGACGCAAGATCGCAGTCTGTGCTTATTCGATTGTGGGAGGTGTCACTTGATGGCATTATCAAACATATAAAAAAAGTACTTCGCTTTTCCTGATCTGATGTGTATTTGTTTGAGATATTATCGTTTTGCAACAATCTTAAACTCAATTTCATTTTTGCCGATTACAGCTCCATCTATCATGAAGCGAAAAAAATGTTTCATACAAAAGATACATTTTTTTCACGGAGAATCCAAATCTGTAATAAAAAATAGGGGTTCATATTTAAGATTTCAAAGTCACCACCCGTCCCGCCCTAGGGGGTGGTGCAGGGGGGTCGAGCTTTATGTTAATGGATGTCCCTCTACGAGGTGAACAACTTTTATTACAACTTTTTTACTTTTTTTAATCCGATTTGTACTTTGGGAAATATTCCGACAAACAGTATTGCAACTCTTATTCAGGAGAGGGTTGCCACTGGTTCGGTAAAAGAACTATTGTAAGCGGAGAAACTGAGGTTGGAGCAAACGTACATATTAGTGTCAAAGTACATCAAGAGGTTAATTCATACACGAAATTTTCCAAACACGTAACATTTTCCTATTCCCGCACTATTCAGAAAGCTTCATTGCTTTTGATTGAGATATGCTAGTTCTCTGATCAACTTACTGTGTATACTACTTTGTCATTAACAATGTAACCTCAACTATACAGATTTCTTCTACAATTTAACTTGTGTAATCAGTGATGTTAGATTCTGTGTGACTGTACATTGCCAGGAATTTCATTTCATTTGCCTCATTTTCAGGCGAAGTCCTCCACTTCTAGTATAATGCACGCCTAAGTAAGCCTCTAGTGAGCTCAGCGTATTGTTAAGGTCCGTAATTGGCCGGCGAACTCTGCGCTACCGCAGTTAATTCGGTCGGCCAGGAGGAGGTGATTTAGGGGCGAGCGGCAAACCGCACAACACCGCAGCGCAGCCTCAGGGAGCCCGAGCCACTTGTTGCACGCTGACCAGGCAGCTATCACTACCTTGGTGGTGGGTCTACTTATGACGGACAGTGGTATCGAAACCACTACTTCTTCCTTCCTCCTGAACCTGCTGTAAACCGATCCCCTGTTATGCCTCCAGCTATCGTTTTGTAAGTCCACAACAAAAAGATTGCTGGGTTCTACCTCAGGAGATGTATTGGGTGGTCCAATTCCTCTTTCATGGCAGCTAGTTATAAGTGGAATCTGAACAACGTGGTGTTGATTGTTTACACTGGATTCTGAAAGGAAACTCCGGATGAGATGAAAGTGAGTATTCAATTACAGCCATGACCTGGATTCAAAACTAGAACCTCTGGAGTCCCATTGATAAACATTACAACAGAGCTCCGAGTGCATCCAGATTTTTTCATATCCGAAGTGAAATGTAATGTGGTAAATCTATTAGAAGCTTCCTGTGGTAATTCCGACCAAGTTGTCATAGAAATGTGTCTTGACTGCTTCCATCTTGACGTATGTCTCACTATCAGTTAATCGTATGTTTTTTCGTCAATGTGACATAGTGAATAATTAGTGTTTGCTTTAAACAACATATTATACAGACAAGCAAACTGGCTGGATTTCTTGCTAGCTTAAATCATTTTGGATTAATTCAATTACACGGTTCTACTAATAAATAACAGTATTACATATATGTTGGCTTCTTGGTAGGGAACCTATGGTTATAAACAAAAAAACCGTATTTTCTATTATTAGGGTATAATTTATGTATGAAAAAAACTACAATTACTCAGTAATGTGGGCTATAATACCCGCCGATGTTGGTTGATAGAGCCGCGAAAGGATTATGAACAAGGACACTGAAAGGAATTAGGCCACATCCTTTATGAATAAATCATCATGGCATTTTCCTGGAGAGATACCCGAAAATCTGCAAAACAAAACTATGAATGACCAAGCAAGGAATCAAAATCGCGCACAACCAAATGCTTGGCCTAAATGTTACCATTCAGACTACAGGCTCAGTTCGTAAAATTCAATGACTTTCAGCTAAGCTGAAGTTTCGATTTTACTCTTGCTTTATTGGACGTTATGGAAAGCTGTGTATGAAGATTGCTCAACCAGATTTAACACCAAGTTTCATATTTAACAGGGTGATAAAAATGTCAAATACTGTCATACTTCATTTAGTACTAGCTGTTGCCACTATCTTCGTCTGCATGGACCGTTAATGTACAGAATTCTCTCTTAAACCAATATTAGCAAGATCTATATGACCCATGGTAACTATAGCTTACTTAACGCAAATTATTTTTGCGTGAAGGGTTTCCTCAACCTACTGTAACTTCATCCCATCGAATAATACGATGCCACTTGCTAGTTGAAATATCAATAAATATTTCGACTCGACGAAATAACTTGTGTTTACATGGATAACAATTTGTAGACACTTTTATCTGTTAGATGACATCTCAAAATAAAACACACTATTTTATGTGACCACGAGCCGTACATTATTTTAAATTCCTTATCCTTTCGACGTCAAACATAAATTTAATATACCCTAGGGTAGAGACTGTAAATAAATCTAACCTCAATTAAAATTCTGACAGCCGTATTTCCTTGCATCGCGTTCAGTGAAGAATTATCATAAATTTATCACTTCAAGATATCATATCAAATTCAAATATATCTATTTTTCCCGTGTGACTAATGGCTATACATTTATTGAAATCTCAACAATACAACCACTAATATTTGTGTGAATTTTACCATTTCTGTAGACTTAAAACCCAAATGAAACGTATCCTACTTTCCTGTGGGACCACAGGCTTTACACTAATCGAAGCCCTAACAAAATCAGACCAATAGATTCATGTGAATCATATTCAACGAATAAATCAAACTAATTTCATAAGCCTCTCAATTTCCTGAAAATGCTTCAAAATTAAAACATATCCTACTTTACCTGCATCACCACGGGCTGTACATTAATCGAAACCGCATCGAAATCCTACCAGTAGTTTCGACGTGAATCACGTTCAACCGAAATTTACCCTAAAATTTTGATTATAAACTTTACATTACTATAATGAGCCATGCCTTATTTTACCTGCGGGTCGACGCGTTGTTTATTAATCGAAACTTGACCAAAAACCGACCAGTTGATTTTGATCAAAAAACGACCAACGAAAAACTGATGCTCATTTAATAAATTTCTCGTTGTAATGGCAACACATCCCGATCAAACGTACCTCACTCTCTTCTTGTCACCACAGGCTGTGAATTAATCAAAATTTGATCCACAAACTGATTGTCATTATTTTAAATTTCTTAGCTTTTCAACATGACGAAAAAAAATCCGCATTCCGGAAGACGCGGGTTCGAATGCCCGTCCGGGCATTCAGATTTGGGTATTCCATGGTTTCCCAAAATCACTCGAAGCAATTGTTGGTATGCTTAATTCCAAAGGCCATAACCGAATTCCAACCCGTTCCTTATTTCCAGTGCCTTCCAGCCTATAATGATCTTAATGTTGACGAGGCTTATACGCATAAGCAAAAAAATGCTAAAAAATCAAACATACCCTGTTTTATCCGCGTAACTTCAGGCTGTATACTAACCAATACTCCATGATATCACTACCAGTTGATTTGCGTTGATAACGTTCAGCAAAAAACTGTTTTTTTATTTTATTTTCAGCTATCTAATATCACGTTATAATCAAACATACTTTCAAATCAGACCAGTAGTTTATGCGTGACTCATTTTCATCCCATCTTGCAGACAGACAGGCACATACAATTTTTAAAAACGTATTCTCTCTGACTAGCTTATTAATAATGTAATATGTACAGATTATTTAATACCATTGGCGGTAAGTTACAATATTAAAATATATTTGGCAAAATTTATCTATTATACATTTATAATTACGAGTATATCTACTAGAAGTTGCAGGGTATAAATCATGAAACTGAAAGGCAGGCACTGTGACCAAACCTGTTTGCTGTAAAGCATGTTTGCTTTTGGTATAGTCTTTACATTTTTTTTTCAAGCGGTAAACCAGTGACATTTTCAAGCTCTATACGTTTTCGTCGTCTATGATTACAGTACACACATCTCCACTTTAGTAATTATTATTGTTATCAAAGAATTGTATATACCAAATACGCAAATAGGGAATAAATGTATACATAACAATGCGCTGCACTCAACTGGTGGCTGTCACGTTTCTATTCCAAAGAAGAAATACATCAGATTTAATGGTACAGTATCCGATAGTTGTTAGCAAGAATCGATAGATCGATTGACGGCTATAAAACTAGGCCAACAGTTAATGGAACGTAATGGAATTTCTCCTCAATGCATGATGCATAAGAAGACTCAAAACAGAAAAATAATTTAATATCCAGTCTAGAATGTAGTCTCAATGATAACAGTTACAAGAAAAGAATTCATGGCTTTAGCGCAAGGTCGTGACTACAAATTTCGTTGTTACGAAGTTGATCCTATGTTTACGTGTCAAAATGATATTTAACACATCACAGTTTGGAAATGTTTGTTTTTAGGAATAAAGTATTATAGCTGTACCACTGTATTTGTATCATCCTTTAATATATCTAATAATACTGGTAATGGATAGACTATTTATTTTTGGACGCAATCCATCACCTCGTTATACCAAACGCTTTATTTTTACATTTCCTCTACAATGCACATCTAAAGTTTTCTCTTCACATAACGGACTATGCCTCCTAATCTTCATTTTTTCATTAAAAGATACTCTCTGTAGGAAATTTAATAAATTCCATTGGTATCAAAAACTAACCAACAGCCAAAATCTCTTTTTGAATACTTTCATTTCCGAACTTATCGGTGAACATAATTTTCAATTTCTTACAGTCGCACATCACACATATTCATTTTTTTTAACCTCTCAAATTTTTAAGACATGGTTCCATAAAATTCTTCTTCCCTTTATGAAGCGTTATGGCGTTCACTCTGATTCATAGTAGGAGTCTCATTTTTCTGTTACTAATCTGAATTTTTTCTATCTGCCATCGATATTAATTTTACTTTTAAAAAAAAAAATGATGCATGGGTTGAAATTTTAAGGTTTTTACAAAATTTAAAATTTTTACCGCTTTATAGTCAAATAGCATGACTGTTACAGTATATTAAAGATGTCTTAAGTGCAATTTGAATCCCTATAAAAACTTTTTTTCAAAATTTAAAGTAGGAAATACAGGTGATGAATCAAGCAAGCAAGCAATTGTACTTAACCACATTCTCAATCCTTAATATTTGGTATTGTGTGTATGCAATTCTGGAATTCAATGAAATAAATGATTTTCCATAAGAAAAATCTGCTGCAATGAAGTATTATGTTCTACTAATAAACTTCTCTTGATTGGCAGATTACATTTTAATTATGGAAAGACGTATCGTCTGCGAAGGAAGATTATAGATGAGGCAATAAGAGATATTCCGTAGCAATATTAATTATTACTGCTGGAATTTATTTAGAATAAGAAATTCCATTCCCATTGTGATTCAGAAGTGGTCACTTGTTTTAGCGCACTGGTTCCTTATTAACTATAAACAATGAAACGACGGAAGTCGTACATTTTGGGATTCGTCTCTTGAATCAATTGTGCTCAGAAGTTTGTCTTTATGTCTGCGTGACATACTAGCCAGGAGAAATTAAATTAGTGTTCTTGGATGTATCTACACATTTCTTAGATGAGCTTAGTGGGTGAGCGGTATCGTTCTAGCCTCAAGCTCTGGACGACACAGGTACAAATTCCCGTCCGGTCATCCAGATTTGGGTTTTCTATGGTTTCCCCAAATCTCTCCAGTTGAATAGCGGGTGTGGTTGCTTTAAAATGCCATAGCCGAATTACTCCAAGTTCCTTTCCCACATTCCTTTCATGTATCTAACGATCTCGAAGTCGACGAGGTATAAATCCGAAAAAAAATTTTTTTTTAGCGGTATAGAAGAAAGTTCTTCGTGTTTAATAGCATGCTTCGGCCAGTATTTATGATGAAAAGAAGACTGCCTACAGGCGAAAATTAGAACAGTGACTGAACAGTAACGTTATGGACTGTTATTTGGGAAGCAGCAATGCTTTGATTCAAATTCTGGTTGCCATTGTTTCATAAAATCACTCCAGACGAATACTTCCTTAACATAAGGTCTAATAGTGCAATACACAAACAATTATGGTCCACAACTTCTAGTATTAATAATGTTGCTTGTGTAGTAATCATAATATCACGTTTCTTGGCGTCTTTTCATTTATGAGGTTGCTCCTGTGTGGAATTGTAATTTAATTTTTTGTACCAGAGTACTGATGTCGAAAAAATTAATTTAAATAATATTGTGTAGCTCAACACTCAAAAGAAGAATAAAAGTGTCTGTTTTCATTTCATTACCCATTTCAAGTCGAGACATTCTGGGTTTTCACAGTTAAGTTTGTAAGATCTGTGGATTCACCTGACAAAATATAAAATTTTAGGTAAATTTGAGGACAGTGATATTAGTAGTACGCTGAAGTAATTTCATACAGAAGATGTATGTAACGTTACGCACCACCTGCATGTTGGAAGTTCTATGGTCATTCATCCAGATTATTTCTGTGCGTTACGTAGCCATTGTAATAGCTATTATAATTACAACGTCCCTCTGCCTTTGTACCGACTATTCTGAGTAAAGGTATATCGGGTATTTTGCACATAGTGCCCATTTTTGTGCAGACGAATACAGGTGGCAGAAACAAGTGACACAAAACGCATTACTACCCAAGCTAACTTGATTCGCAACGCTCTGTAGAACAAATAATGGTTAGAAAAAATATGCCGTTGACAGACATTAAATCAAAACGAATTGAACTTTTCATAAATGGTTCCATTTCTAAAAACTGTATACTTGAGGATAATAGTAATGAGACTGCGTATCGCTGGCGTTAACCTTACCTTCAATTAACAAAAACTCGCCTCGTAGTCAAGGTCACAAAGGCTGTTTATCGGGTCCTTGATTCGAATCCCGGTATCGGTAAAACATTCATTAACTTGTAGAGCAGAATAGGAGCTGATGCACACTTCTTACTTACCAGAATTTCTACAGAACTCACCCGTAGCGATGTCTTTCGGAACATTTTGCTTGAAAATAGGTGGCAGCTAGGTTGACCCTATTTCATGTTTCAAATTGCATGCACAGCCCGACGAAACTAATACACTTTGTTCACATTTGTCACAATTATCTACACATACAATAGTATCTGATAACACTAAACATAATGAAGAAGCCACTCCATCCAAATTCTCCATTAGGAGATCGCATTGAGGGGCAATAATGTCCGTGGTAACCACTTACATAAATCAGAAAAATCTGACATTGATAAGTTATCAATACGTTATTATCAGAATTAATATTTGAAAACTGATACAGTAATGTCCTGACGCAGCTGAGCCAATTTCACAAAGTCATTCTCTGAATATATGGGAAGCGATCTGTGATCGCAGACATCATTCACAATGTATTACCACTATAGAACACGAATCCTCTTCAGAAAACAATTGTTAAAAATAACCAGAGATGAAACCGGTGCCACTTCCCTTCTTCCGGGATTATGTCCAGCTACTACACTGCAGGCTTCAGTTTAATGGAAGCAGCCATGGATTATATTTCGGAGAACAAAATTAGTTTTGATGGAACTAGCTCAGAAATTATGGTGTTTGGGAATAAGCGGGTTCTCGTTCTTGGCCTAAAACTCGCTAGTCTCCTGATTCTCCATGGCTCATTAAATTTGCTGTGAGGCCTGACACAAAGTATTACGAAAAAATGGCCCATTTAATATGTGTACAGTTACAGTGGGAGAAACCCCGACATTGCCCTTATGGCCACCAGAACTTTGTGAAAGGAAGTTCCAGAGGGCACAACAATGTGCGCGGAAATACAAGAAACTTCCAGATTTCAACAGAGCTAAAAGTTTACAGTTTGTTCGGCGCCCTCTCTCTTATAACGCGGGTCACTGCCGACGTACAGCACAATGCGTGGTGTTTTCGGGGAGCAGAAAGCGAATGGGGTTCCTGTAAACAGGTGCTCTGAAATTCACATTCAGTGCCGAGTACAGAGAAGGAAAAACAAAAAAAGAAAAAAAAGTCAGCTTGGACGGCAGAACAAAAAGGGGAACATTAATGACCGCTACGTCGAGTCTCCATAAATCTAAAAAATAAAGCTCAAAAACATGATTTAGAAAATATTTTCAATTACTGTTCCTAAAAGAATTAATACAGGGGAAGATAATGTGGATTATAATCCTCCAATTCTTTTCGGCTACTTGAACTGAAATATACGCTCCTAAGCGTGTTTCAACTTTTTTTTTTTTAAATATCATGTGTCAGAAATAAAATTATGAGCGACCGAGCATTTACTAATTCTATGATCATCTTTCTTCCAGTAATAAGATCTTCACTGTTTTAAGGGACTCTCCGTGGGCATTTAATTTTATGTCTATAATTATTTCAGCTATAACCGACTTGGCACATAATAAAAAAGAACAATTCATCTAATTTACCTACAACCAACTTTTACAACATATTAAGATCATAATTTTCTTATAATTCAGATAAATAGTGAATTAATTAATGCCAGAATGTTTTAATAATATGATTAGTGACTGTAATACAAAATACGAAGTTTTATATTATAAGAGAAGTAATTTTTGGTCTATAATTATAACAATATAATCATAAAAATTATATTCAGTAATTCATTAATTTTGATTTCCTATATTTCCTAAGTATCAAGCCAATGGTATAAATAAAAATTGAATTATCTTCTTCTGGTATAAAGAAGAATTTTTTTTTTTGGTAATGGCTTTACGCAATAGCAACGTCGACATTATTAAAGGAGGGATAGGAAGGGGAGTTAAGAGAAGGAATGAATACGGCTCTGGCCTTTTGAAGGAACGATCCCGGCATTTGCCTCAAGTGGTTTCGGGAAATCTTGGAAAACCGAATTTTTGCTGGAGATTTAAGCCCGTGTCCTCCCGAATGTGAGGCCAGAGCGTTACCGCTCTCCCACCACGCTCGGTGAGAAGTCTTTAAGAAATTCATTTGTGAGTTGTTTATATAATGGCTTCTTTATGATACATCGTCCTCTTATTAATCAGTCTCCAATGAATAGTATTTTGCTGGTATAAAATATAGTTAGAGCCTTTGTTATGAATCTCTGTTCCTCCAGAACTATGAGTTACGGTTCAGAACAGTATTAAATGATTATTGGTATTGATAATTATTGAATATGTATTTTCTGTTAGTAAAAGACCAAAATTTTAAGCATGCACTAGGAAGAAGGAAATCCACTATGTATTGAGTTTGTTCTCACTGTCCACTCTGTTACTATTACTTTTACTCATCTATTCACTACAAATTGGGTGGCAGAAAGTGTGTTGCACATATTTTAATCTGTAGTATACCCATATGCAAGGGATGGTATATGACAGGAAGCGCCATTGCGCTAACGGAAGGAACCATGTTGGCATTCGCCTGGAGTGATCTTGGAAACCCAGATCAAGTGGATCGGAGATGTTTCTCAAGATCGACGCCTACCAGATCCTGAGGTTTCCCGCTCAATAGATTTTTCCTATTGCATATCTTCATCGTCTGTGAGAAAAATTAGTACATAGAACAATCAGTTCTGGCCATAATTTTTCTAATTTTTTCGCTCACTTCTGGATACGAAGGTTGCTGGTGAGAAAATATATTTACTGTCAAATTAAAATAAATCAGTCATGAACTTCCCATTTAGCTTCTGGCCAATCTGGTGACTCTTAGTGAACGACACTATTAATCATTATTGTTGGGAGTCGCAATCAGAAAAACAATACTTCCTGTAAGGACCTGTTGGAATATGACACCACGATAATGTCGTATAAGAGGTAGCACAGGACGCAGAAAAAACGTGACGTACCGCTGTACCGTAGAGTACCAGCTGTCACCTGAAGTCATACCCGAAAGCCCCCTACACCATGACGCCAGGAGTAACGACGCTGTTTCTTTCCAAAACATTGGATGAATGTGAACTCCCCCCAGGCCACCGCCATACATGCCGATGATGATCATTCGCAGTAATGCAGAACCGCGGTTCGTCGCTGCACGAAATGCGACTCCATTCATTAGCAATTCATGCTTCCCTTCCCGGTCACGGCACTACTCCAAACGTAGCCTTTTGTTTTGTGTTTTTAACGGCAACCTACGCACGGGAAGATAATTCCCTATTTCAGCTGCTTCTAGTCTCCGACCAATGTTGCGGGATGACACACAATGTTGCAAGAAGTCCATTATTTGCTCTCGGATGGCAGGCGTAGAAGTGACTGGGTTACGATGTGCTTGGAGCACAGAGCTCTGATCCTCCCTTGTGGTAGTCAGGCGTGGTAGACCGGAACGCAGATGACGAGTAGGTATGCCTGCCGTCACGTTCCCATGCAGTCTAACATCGAGTCACCGTCACATCTAAATTCCCCACATATCTGGATACGGCACGATTCGACCAGCCGGTCAAATGGAGATCCACAATGATGTCCCTTTAAAACACTCACACCATTATCACTTAATATCTGACGCTGTTCATATCCATTTTATACCCTACCAGGCCTGGCAACTACACTAAACACGAACATAACTAATTCGTTCTGGTGGCCGTTCTACCAATCAAAGAGAATTGCAACGTTAATAATTAAATACTCACCGATGATTCGTATGTTTCCGCGGTTACATTGACATCCGGCCATGTCTATTGAGTGCTTCAATTTTTTTTGTCGGCAAGTGTATTTATGTTGCTAATCACATGAAGGGGTGTACGTGGTCTGCAACCAGCGTCTGATACTTATTGGCCGACATGGTACTTTGCACGAGCTCCACTACGTGAATTTTCTCCAGAGCATAATTGAGCCGCCACCAGCTTGTCTCCGTCCCGCAGTACAGCTGTCAAGAAGTTGTTCTTCTGGAAACGACGGATTCTTACCCTCCCATTTGCATGATGAAGAAGGTATCGGGATTCATCAGACCATGCAACGCTGTGCCACTGCATCAACGTCCAGCAGTGATGTGGTCACGTGCCCATTTCAGTCGTATGTGCCGATGTCATGGTGTTAACATAGGCACATGCATTGGTCGTCGGCTGCGGAGGCCCATCGTTAGGAGTGTTTGGTGCAATACGTGTTCAGACACACTTGAACTCTGCGCAGTATTAAAGTCTGTTGTTAGCTCCGCCACAGTTTGCCGCCTGTCCTGTTTTACCAGTCTGCCAAGCCTACGACGTCCGACCTCTGTAATAAAGGGTGGCCGCCCAACCCCTCGACGTTTGGACGTGGTTTCACCTTGGTTTCGGTACTTGTTGAAGACATTCACCTTAGACACTCGGCGAACACCCTACAAGTCGTGCAGTTTACGAAATGCTCGTGCCGAGCCTATCTGCCCTCGGTCAAACTCAGATACATCGCGCACCTACCCCATTCTAAATACAGATAGCACACTCATTTATACTACATGCACTGTGCGTGTGTCATTCCTCGTCAGGTGATGCAGCTATCGCCTTGACGGCTTTATATCGATAGTAGGTAGACGGTCATAATGTTCTGGCTGGTCAGAGTATTTTTTTTACGGCTTTACACCTCACCAACATCAAGGTTACTGGAGGCGTGAAAGGGTTAGAGGCAAGGTGCTGTGAGGAATTCGGCCATGGCCTTTCGAAGAACCATCCAGGTGAGGTTCTGGAGTGATTTTCGGAAACCATGGATAACCTGAGCATAGGCTGGACGGCGATTCGAAGCCCCGCCTTCCAAATTGCCAGGCCAGAGCCTTATCAGCCACCCACCGGATTCAGTCTAAATTAACACTGGACGCATATAAATGATTATATAAAATTAGCGGAAATCAGAAAGAAGGCTAAAATAAACTGATAGTTTAGACAGTAAATTAGAATAAGTATTTCATCCTGATGGGAATGCCACATGAATTACTCTAGACGGCAAACGAGTTCCATAGATTTTAAAACTGCTCTTATGCGATGGTATATCGTCAACAGATTGAACTCAATAACCTTTCTCTTTATATGTATATAGATCTTTGGCGGGTCATGTCTGTTTTTTCCGCATAACGCAAAGCTTCTGAATAAAATTTATTATGGTTTTAACAGTTATAATGTTTAGAATATGACTTAAAATCTGCATTATGTTTATGGCTTTACGTGAGCTGTTTCCGGAAGACGAAATGAAAAGCTCTTCTGATTTTAATTAATTTTTAGCGTCATATTTCGTTACGTTCTTTAAGTTTGCAAAAATTTATGCACAGTACGGGCATGGGAATAGTATAATATCTGAGGTACCCTACGCTAATGCCTATCTTACTGGTTGGTCTTCATTTGTAAAAAATCTTATGTCGAAAATTGTACAGTCTTAAGTTTACCAGAAGAAATTACACTTAATCAGTAATGCTTGAGTAGCAGAACGGATGGAAGCATAGTGTTCTTCTGTAATGAACTACTATATTTTTTGTTGCGTTTGTTATCGTAGCATTATATGTTTTCGTCGCTGTTATTATCATATTCGCCCTCGATATGTCCACAGAGCTTCTGTCACTTATTTAAATAGGCAGTCAGTGTGAAGCATATGGTGGGGTACATGTGCCCTACCCGAATTATTTAACCTATTAGCAGAATATTTGTTTGTCCATCTGTCTACTAAATGTTTACCTTGTATTCTGGACGATCAGTGCATTTTTTTTTATTTTTTTTTTTATTTTTTTTTTTTGTGAAATGTGCATTTTATGAGGTGGAGATTGGGGAATTTTCCATCATTCAACTAAACGATTGCGGTAAAACGCCTAAAACCCGCAAACCGCAGTCAGCGCGGCCAGTACGCGGGGACCTGAACTCGAGCCTGGTCCCGTTGTACCTCCCCTATCCATTGCGGTGGCGCCTAGACGCGCGAAGTCACACTGGCATGGCGGGTCAGTAAAAATGTATTTTCACAAAAACTCGCCTGAATGCAAATTTATTTTATTCGAAAGAAGCACAATTTTTGAATTGTAAAAATTGTTCCGCTCTAGAAATATTTGAAATTTTGTTTACATTTATGAATTCTTGGTTTTCCTCCATTAATATTTTAAAGTCACCCACGTACGTAGGTCCATGCGGATAAAGCTTTAACTAATTAAGTAAGTCGAAAACCTAAAGTTTGGTTGGATTTTCCCGAAGGAGGCATACTAAGCCATTGAGTCAGAAGTAGAACGACCAATTTCTTTCGTCAGGGACCTACAGTTTAACGGAGAATCAGAACACGGTTACGTCCTACCGTAGCTTATTTGATCAAACACAATTTTCAAAAATTCGTGGTCGCGGGAGGATTTGAACCAGGAACCAGACATTGAAATTTTAAAAGCAAGCGTCTTAACCACTGAGAAACCAGATCGTCATAAAGTTTAATACTATCAATAGAATTTAGAGATTACAAAAACGTAAGGGGAAAATATATAAATACATAAAATGTCATTTAACGTAATGAAAAAGAGGTTAAACAACGATAACTATTAATTACAGTATATCACCAATGCATCCGCCGGCGGCGGGACTCAAACCGGTGACCGCTAAGCCAAGCGTGGTAAACATAAGGCAGGAGTGGTGGTTATTGAGTAAAATGACCAACATCAATCGCCTATTTTCAAGGCAACCGCTCCGCATCTTCGGGGAAAACTAACGTTTCGCAGAAGTAATCATTTCCCTGGTACGCATTGCCATCCGTCCATTTGTCACGCATTTCCGAGCTGTTGCGCCGCGCCTCAGTTTTGAAAGGCAAAACTCTGGCACACTTTTTTTCTTCTTTTTATTCCCTTCCTTTCCTTCCTGCTACGAGCCCTTCATGCCTGTACCGGGGAGATACGAAAGCTGAGGTTAAAACGCCGCTGCATTATTCGTGGTGGCGGTTTATGGCACCAGGTGGTTCCCCAAACCGTCCGCGGGAATATCTCTGGATGGAGTTATTGTGCAGGGAGGGACACAGGGACGCAGTGACGCAGACGAAATGGAGTGTCGCACAGCGTCGCCGCTCGAGAGGAAGGAAGAGAGAAGCAAAGAGGATTTCGCACGCTTACCGATGAAAAAGTTAAGCACACTGGAGAGTGGCGTAGCTTCAATGACGACTCTTTTGCGGATCGAGCTGCTTAAAGGAGGCCTCACTGAACACCGTAACTTATTTCCTGTTTAAAGCTATGGTGGGTTCAATCAAACGATATCTTAACAAAACTATATTGTCATACGTAATAATTTATTGTTATTTCAGTTCTAAGCTTTTAGGTACTTATGTGAAATCAAGACCTTGTGAACAAAATGAATCTCATGCCTTTAAGTAAGCAATAATAATACAAACCACAGAAAAGATTGTGTACAAACACTGAAACTTTAGTTTATCTGGAAATATGAATTAATCTCTTAAATTCACTAGTTGATTATCTGAATGACAAATGTGGGCAGCAATATTTTTTTGCATCAGTAATAGAAACAGCTAATTTTATTCTGATACCATGAAAACTATTTTTTTCCCGGACATGTGTAATACGTATGGCCACCAATGTGACAAATACCTCTTCACAACACACACATTTCGTTGTTTAGTTATTTATAAATGCTCCCTATGTTACTCAGTTCTCTGCTTCATGCAATAATTAACAAACAATAACGTGTTTTTGAATAGGGCGGATTGTGCTATTGCATTCAAGAACTTTTAGCATGCAGTCCTCTTCTTCTCCTCGTGTCAATGACAGCATCAAATATTAGGTAGTTTTTCCACCAATGCTATTGCTTTGATAGAAGCTGTAGACGCTGTCATCGTAGTGCAAAGGTTTTGCCAGAAGACAACTTTCCTGGACGTTACAAAATATAACACCGCTCGTGTAGACACCTTGCTTGTCCCCCTAACATGCAGTAGAAATCAGTCAGCTATTCTAAGAAGATTAAACAGATTGGCCCGGGATGTTTTAAAGCAAAATACTCTTGTCACTTAATAGATCTTTTAGGTGAACTGAAATTATTATTATATTATTAATCCAAAACATTTCATGAAGGGAAATCATAAAATACATATCTAACACATACTCGTACATAAAAACGAACGCGCACACATGCACAAATAAACTGCCCAAATGGTATAAGAGAATATTCTGTGAAAAAGTCAATAAAGTCTTAGCATAATATCTGAACAAATTATTTCCATTTTGAAGCTCAAGGAGAGAAATGTGAGGAATCAATACAAATTTTAGGTAGGGCGCAATTTTACAAAATTTTCGACGTGTATTATTACCAACTGATAAAAATGGAGTACAATATTCCATAGCTGTTTTTCAATAAACTTTTTAAAATTTTATGCAACTTTTTATGACATTTCGTTCATAAATCTGCATAAAATAGTACTACTTGAGTCGTTTAGTGCAAGTCCACAGTAAACATAAGGGAAACACGATGAAATGTGAAAATGTTCCACATTATGCTTTTGAAACAGGTACGGTACGTTTCACCTCCAAGGCTGCCACCTAAGAAAACACCTTATCAGATAGGAGCGTTAATTAATTTCATGATCTGAACACAGATTACCTGAAACATGAGACATTCTGACAATGTGTCTTTCTGTATATTTAAAGAACCTCGAGAAGCCACCGTAATGGTAGGGATAATATTGCCTTATCTTTTTTGCCAATAGATATTTCTTAGTGTTAATCAAGCATGCTAAAACGGTTAGATCAGAATTGACAGAACATCAAAATCAAACATACTCTATTTTATTCGTGGAAGCATGATCTGTATATTAAAGTTTCATCAAAATTCGATAAGGATGTTTTACATGAATCGCGTGGAGGAAAATTTATCATTAGTTCATTTATTTTAATGTGTTATATCAAAATGAAGCATACGACGTCTTTACTCGTAATTCCGCAGGCTGCACATTAAACGAAGCCACATCAAAATCATACCCGTAGTTTTTACGTGACACTCGTTCAACTAAAATTGAGCTTAAAATTATCGGCTTTAAGAAGACACATCAATATGAAACATACCTTACTTTATTATGGAGACCACGATCTATATTTTAATAGATACAGATTTTTGCGTGCATACCTTTCATATAATCTTGCTCACAGACAGACAGACAAATAGACACAAAGGCATTTTTTTTTAATGTTTATTCCTTCTCTCTAGCTTATTATTAGAACCACCAACCAATTCCTTTTAACTAAACGTACAGAATTTTTCCCGGGTACAGTTTTATGACATGTATGTATTTAAAACAACTAATAAAAATAAACTTTTTCCAAATAGTTTAAATATTGCAGAATGGGCAATGTAAAATCAATGAAGCAAAAACAAATCACCTGCAACACTACATTTGTAATCAAGTAATAAGCAAGATGTTTCTATAGTTTTGCTGTCACTTACCCCTTCCATTACACTCTATCATCAACTAAGGAAAAAGTATCTAGGAGACGCTTCATTTCTCCAATCTGTGTTATAAATTACTAATGTGCCTTTAATACTGATGTAAAATCATTATTAACAGACATGCCAAGATAGTAATATCTGGATGAATGCTTTTTGTCATACTTCAGTTTCGGCTCTTGCGCTCGATCCAATTTAAGGAACTGACAGTTACATGTGTACTGTATCGGCCGATATCCAAGCATTCTTTCTGTGTTTCAGCTTTTTCATTTCCTCCACCAAATTTCATTTCATATGAATTACACTGCCAAACGTATTCAACCAATAGGCGTTAAGCAGTTGTTTAGGCTGTTTTTTTCTACAAGAATGTGTTAAATAATACAGGTAATAAATTTATTGCGGTACTGGTGGTGTTGATAGTGATGGAACCGTTACGTTTTCCTCTTTCTAGGGAAATAAGACATCAGATAATTCATGAAAGGGCACATTTTAATGGAATACAGAGGTGAAATGTATGAAGCGGCTTATCATCACTTGAGGGAAGTCATCTACGATGTTGTAGCAGTGTGTGTGAACTTCACAGAACGGTTGATTAAAAATACAGAAATAAGTCCAGAATAATTCATAATTAGCAACTTTGATTTGAATTTGCCTGTCATAAGACAGCAGTCAGCATGGAACGGTTTATTGATAATATCGCGAAGTTTACGGATCGTGCCGTTAATTAATATTAGACCTTCTTTTGTGAGCACAAAGTGTTTCATTTTCACTGCTATATTTAGTTCGGAAATATAATTATGAGTCAAATGAGCAAATTAAACGCCACCTAATAGTCCTTAAATTAAATTTTAGCTCTATCTCGGTAAAAACAAAGGCTGAGTTCATAGTGCAAATAACTTTCTCCCTTCTGAAATTCTGAAAATTGATTTTTACTACCACAAACTCATGAAATGCACATAATAACTTACTTCGCCTGCATGAAGAATTTTTTGAAGTCCGGTAGTACGTAATATCACTTACTGCAAATAAAAACTAGAATGTGTATTGGAAACGTTCATGCCTTTATGGAAAACTAATAATAAACATGAGACTATGTGAAAATATATCAAAGAAGTTGTTACTCATGACTTACTACGAATGGTTTAAGAATATTAAATCTAGAATTGGATGTAGAAAAA